>VUQI01033309.1:4080-20232 GCA_015106735.1 Paratilapia polleni | reverse complement strand
GCTTTGCTGCTTCAGGACCTGGACGACTTGCTGTAATTGATGGAACCATGAATTCTGCTCTCTACCAGAAAATCCTGAAGGAGAATGTCTGGTCATCAGTTTGTTCCCTGAAGCTCAAGAGCACTTGGGATATGCAGCAGGACAATGACCCAAAACACACCAGCAAGTCCACCTCTGAATGACTCAAAAAAACAAAATGAAGGTTTTGGAGTGGTCTAGTCAAAGTCTGGATATAAATCTGACTGAGATGCTTTGGCATGACCTTAAACAGACCGTTCATGCTCAAAAACCCTTCAGTGTGGCTGAATTAAAACAATTCTGGGCCAAAATTCCTCCACAGTGATGTGAAAGACTCATTGCCAGTTATCACAAATGCTTGATTGCAGTTCTTGGTGCCAAGGGTGGCACAACCAGTTACTAGGATTAGGGGGGCAATTACTTTTTCACAGAGAGCCAGGAAGGTTTGGATATCTTTTTCTCTTAATAAATGAAATCATCTTTTTAAAACTGCATTTTGTATTTACTCAGGTTATCTTTGTCTAATATTAAAATTTGTTTGATGATCTGAAACATTTAAGTGTGACAAATATGCAAAAAAATAAGAAATCAGGAAGGGGCCAAACACTTTTTCACACCACTGTATACTGAATATCCATGTTTGCACTTGTTTCAATAAATTGCTGTACCTTTGCCATTTTCAAAGCAAAATATAAAGAAATGAGGGGTGGATCAAAACTTTTGAATAGTACTGTATGAGCTCATGGCAGTAAGAAGTACAGTATTTTAATCTTCTGGTCTCCATGATACACTATGCACTCTTGGTGAAACTAAGGGCCTCTATCATGTCCTGCTTGTAAAAACCAACAATGATAACTGGAGGAGTCAAATTAATATTGCAGATTAAGAGTTGTAATGGCATAGTGTTTGTAGTTTTTAGACTCCAAAAATAGAAATACAGAAGTAAAGTGAAGGTTTGAGTGAATACATGAAGTGTAGAGTTTGGACTCCCTGTATATTGCTGTTATGCCATGTTTAATCATTTATAAGTGTCAGATGAGAAGATCAATGTATATCTGAATGGCAAAATAATCTGAAATCACTGGTAGTAATGATTAGTTCAGATGAACACAAAGACAGGAAAACAGGGGAAACAGACAGTCTAGCTCTGTACAAAGGTGGCATTATGTGCTTACCAGCTCATCTAAAAGGTCTGTAATTAACATGTTTGTTGAATTCACAGAAAATTTAAGAAACAAACAACAACAACCCGCAAAGCTTCAAATTTACTATACAGTATTTCCCAAAATGTATTCTGTTATTGCTGACAGAGTAATAATATGTGTTTATTTAGCAGTTTTGAAACAGATTGACAATGTGGCTGACACTTCAATAGAAAAGCTAAAATAATCTCACCATCAGAAAATTTAAAAAGTCAAAAACAGAAAAAACAAAAACCCTAGATGATCTTACGAATAATTAATCCAAACCAGAGTTATTATATAGTTGGGGAGACCCCTAAATAAACCTTGATGTTCTAGATGTTCTGAGCATGTTTTCAAATCAAACCGACATGCATTTATTCTTCATGTGAGCCATTAAGAGATACTGCAGATCATAAATACATTATTTTCTTCCAGAGTCTGATATGGTATTTAGAGGGTGGAGGGGTGAAATCAGTTTCCTGTGACAGTTTTTGAAGTAAGTTCCTGTTCTGCGGAACTGAGACAGTACTCCCCCGTGTAAATAACCACAAACACACACAGACAGACACAGAATTCCACCTGTGTTTTTATTCAATGAACCATTCGATATTCTAATTTAAGTTAAAGGTTTTATCCAGAGATGTCATATGAAGAGCACATGACTCCTTCAACTGGGTGATTTTTGTATGAGTCATTACAGCAAATCTTCTTGTCATTATTAAAAACTAAGTTTAACTCATTTAATAAGTTACCCATCCCTGCCTCCAGAAAAGTTTACATACTAAGAATTTATGATGTTGGTGCTATAGGTATTATTTTCAACTAAGGGTTTGTATTTGTTTTCTCATTTTATATTTAATATCTATTGCATTTATATGCATTTATTGCTTATTTGATAAAATTTACTTTTTGGTCTATTTATATTTATTTTTAATCCAGCCTTTGGGTATTCACATAAATTGCAGCCATACCCAGTTTTTTAACTTACTTTAAATATAGATGTACAGGATATGGTGTAGTGAGTTACAATAACTATTAGAAACAAATGCTTTTTGTATTAAGGAACTGAAAACACACACACATGAACCATGTGTGTACTAATATTTTTCATGTTACAGGGACCCATCAGCATTCCTGAAAATGTAAATCATTAAATGCAGTGATCTGGAAATCATTTTAACCTGTTATTTAGTTTTATTTAGTAGTACAAAAACAGCATATCTGAAACTGAAATTATTTTTTTTTACTTCTTTTGTTTGTTTGTTTTGGAAACTACACTCACCGGCCACTTTGTTAGGTACACCTTGCTAGTACCAGGTTGGACCGGACCCCCTTTTGCCTTCAGAACTGCCTTCATGAAATAGACTCAACAAGGTGCTGGAAACATTCCTCAGAGATTATGATCCATATTGGCATGATAGCATCACACAGTTGCTGCAGATTTGTCAGCTGCCCATCCATGAAGCTAATCTCTTGTTCCACCACATCCCAAAACCTCAGGTTGCTGTTCTTAGTCAACAGGTGTGGTCTTCTGCTGCTGTACCCCAACTCCTGTTCCATGATGCTCCTGTGCATCTCTTCTGCATACCTTGGTTGTAACAACTGGTTATTTGAGTTACTGTTGCCTTCCTATAAGCTCAAAGCATCCTGGCCATTCTCCTTTGACCTCTGACATCACCAAGGCATTTTTGTAAACAGAACTGCAACTCACTGGATATTTTCTGCTTTTCAGACCATTCTCTGTAAACCCTAGAGGTGGTTGTGCAGGAAAATCCCAGCAGATCAGCAGTTTCTGAAATACTGATGCTCAGTTTGAACTTCAGCAGTTTGTCTTGACCATGTCTGCATGCTTAAATGCATTGAGTTGCTGCCATGTGATTGGCTGATTAGATATTCGAATTAACAATCACACACAGGTCTAACTAATGACGTGGCCAGCAAGTGTATATGCTTATTTTGAATTTGAATTCAGCAATACTTAACTGGACTGGGTGTTTAAAAAAAAAGGGAATTCAACAATTTAAAGACTTATGTTTTTCAGTGCAAAATCGCAGTGAATTTGAGGATTTCAGTAAATAATGTTTTAAAATAAATCTCTTAGGCGGCACTGTGTTAAAAACAGACATGATTCTGTGGTGGAAATCACTGCATGTGCTCAGGAGCACTCCTGAAAACCATTGTCACAGCTCTTCACTCTATCCAAAAATGCACTCACACACAGTTGTGTGTTTTTATGTATTTTTGTCTATATATCAATATGCTTTCATTTAGTCATATTGTACGCACTTCCCTAACAATATTACCACCATGTACCCAGTTTGACGTGTGATCTGATACTATCAAGGCCCGGAATGACCCATTGTGTGGGGTACAGAAGAAGAAGAATGGATGTCATTGTCTTATTGTGAATCATTTAATCACTTGGTAGCTGTTGATCCCCCTCTCTTCCTATCTTTTCTCATCATTAGTCACTGGGAAGATGTTTGTGTGTGTGGGGAAGGGGGGGTTGAGAGATTCCCTGACATGCGTTGTCTGGATTCCTCTTTTAGTTTCAGACTGTGTCTTAGTTTCATCATTTCAAAGCTAGAGCCATAAACGCTGTGTGTTCATAGTAAATGACCATCTCAGTAAAGACGCGAGGAGTTCCCTTTAAACATGCTTTCATTGTCACTGAAGTGACAAAACGGACGGTTAGTTGCTTTTATAATGAAGATTTCAGTGTGATTTTTTTTCCAACTCAGTTAACATGTTTAAACTTTAGTAAGTGTCCTTTTACAAGAAGACTATATTGATTCCTGTGTCCTTATATGTGATTTGTTTTTAGCCATTTCAGCATCACAATCATTTGCAGTTTTTGCAGCCAAGCATTTTAAACCATATGCATTACTATTTCTTTTTCAGTTTCAAATGTATATCCTAAATATTTATGAAGATTTTTAAAGAATTTGTTGCTTGTTGTTTATTTCCCATCTGACGTGCGCCAGTGGTTTGCATATATTTCAGTACAGTTTCAGGTTCAGAAACTTGCATGAGGTGGGTAATTCACCACGAACATAAAGTTTGCTTTTGTTTTTGGTATCAGATTGTGTAGTTATGTAGTTTACAGTATAAGTGCAGACTAAAGTCATAACCTGTATGTAAAAGATGGAAGTAGCCATGCCAGTGACTGGTTTGTGAATTCCCATTTGAATTTTCAACTTTAGCATTATAGCCACAGGCATGTTGGGTTTTTGGAGCCAGAGGGAACCACATTTGGATGAGAGGGTGAAATGCTAAGTTATTAGCTAATGCTAACAAGCTTGGTTAGCAAGCATCCATAGAGACACATAATAAACACACACATATCTACTAATAAGTGCATTAAAAAAACCAAAGCAATTAATAGCAAAGCACCCATATTATTTGAAAGATATTAAAAAACCTAAAAGGCACCAAGAGTATAAACACATTTAAGAAGTCCAAAACACTGCCTGAAAACCTCCTTTTGATTTCTGTGGTTGCTAGCAGGTTTCTGCAGTTGCCCATAGTTTACATGGAAGAAGCCAGCTTGTCTGCAAACACTCGCAAACTACTTGCCAAGCAGTAGTGAAACTGTGACAAGTGTAATGCAAACTGGAAACGTAGAACTTACAAAGTAAAAGTTGCACCTCACTGCTGCAACCAACACATTTCAAAAGGCACACTTTTTCAAGTTTCTCTACAGCTCAAAGAGCAAATGGCAAGTATTTGCAGACAAGTCAGCGTCTTCCATGCAAACTATGGGTGGCCACGGCTAGCAACCAAAGCAATCACAAGGAGGTTTTTGGTGCAGCACCCTCTTTGCGACCGATTTCAACTGGCAACAGCCAGCAACCTCCAGCTCGTCGACTGGTCAGAGAAACATATTTTTCCCTAGCAATGGTTGCCGCGTGGGTTGCAGACCAGTCTCTAGGCCTGTGTGACTGAAGCCCAAGTTTACAATTATCAATTGTGAACAGGTCTGATTCTTTTCTTCACAGGTAGAATGGCCAGTCCCCCTCTACTTCCTCACCTTCCATAAATTGTCACTTAAATAATGCTCCAAAATATTAAGTAAACTTAATAAAAAAAAATCCAAAATAATAAATGTGTGTAGATTTTCATTTAGCTTACAATACCAATCATTCCTGAACTAACAAGCATATAGGATAAGGTAATGGAACCCCTGGTCTCATTACAGCATGCTTTTGGAATTTGTTAGCATAATTTTAAGCCATATACCATAAATTATGTGCAATTTCTTTGATCAGAATCATGGTACTTTTGTAATAATTTGGGAACAAATAGTAACTTGGTGCAACTTGTGCCCGTCAGCCCAGTTTTACTGTTACTATATAATTTTGTACAGGTCATTTTTGTATAAATGCAACAATCCAAGTTAACGAAAACAGAAATATGATTATACACAAACAAGCACAAATGTAGTTAAAAAAATGTTTTATTCAAAATGCAGTTTACAAAAAATGATGAACTAAAGGTCTATCATTAAAACAGTCTGATAGTAAAACCTATCTTTAATTTAATGCCACTTTGCATCTAAAACTTTATGCAACTTTTATCAACTCAGTACCTGATAAAATTTGGTTGTTTATTCAACTGGTTGTCAAACAAGAAAGAAACTCAATCCCAAAAACAGTAAAAAAGAGAATATCAAAATAAAATTCAGTTTTGCAAACTAAATTGCTTTCATATATCAAACTGCTGTCCTTCAGTAAAAAGACTAAATAAGAGTCTTTATAGATATAGAATATTTGTTCTGACTTGAGTTGCATGTAATACAGTATTTGCATGAATATGCTTCTTGTTCTCCTGAGCTGGATAATAACACCATCCTACAAAAATACATCAGAGGTTAGGCAAGTTATGCCCTGTATGTATACAAAAATAAACATTACTTGTATAGAAACATTAGGTGACTTTCTAATATTGAGCTTCAGCTTAAAAATCTTACTGTCAAAGAACCACTGTGCTCTTTCTTATGTTTACCTCACCAGTATATGTTAGAAAAACAAGGAATGTCCTTATTATATATTCAGTGCAGAACAAGCTGAAGAGCTCTTTTCAGGCATTACAGCTCACATCTTAGGCAGTGATTGGCACATTGTCCCTGTAGCAGGCTGGCCTCTGCGGACCACTGAAGCTGCACAAGTCCTGGTAGATGCGAGCCATCTGGTCAGTGGCCACATCATCAGACATCTCTAGGTCTGGGTTGTTGCAGTAAGGCTGAGAACGGCGCATGTTCATTGTCTCAAGCAAGTGCTGGCAGTTCACTCCAGTGATCTGCCATAGGGAAAAATGACAAAATGATTACTTCTTACTCTCAAAATACAGTATTAACTAAAATTTGTCTAAAAAGTTTCAAGGCTGAATAAAAAGTGATATTCATATTGCATTATTATTCACTGGCTTGAGTGAGACATGTTATGACTTCACACGTCTTACCTGCACAATGATCAGTTTGCTTTTGGCACTGCTGTGATCATTGAGTTCTTCTCCAAAACACAGAGTCACTGTCGGATCAGGAGCAGGAATCTGACCATCCTGATAAAGTTGTAGAGCTGGAAGATGCAAAATAAATAAACAGCTGTTTAGATAATCTTTGCAAATTATCAGCCCTCTATTCTTATTTCACTTAAGCAACAATATAAAACTAATAATAACTTATCTGAGCTTTTTTTTCTCTGAAAAATGGAATAAAAATAGAGCCTCACCTTGAAGAAACCTTCCTGTGTCAAAAATCTTGACAACAGTATCCCTGTCAAGTTTGCCAGGCATTGAGCTGTATTGCGAGCCCACTTCTCCCAACCCGCTCCAGAAGACACGGCTCTGGCACAGCCTTTTGATGTAGATGCCATCCTGGTTTGCACGGACCAATACACCTCTCTCCAGGTGGCCCAGAAGCTTGCGCGTGACATAGCGCTGTCGTTCATGCTCAATGAGCTCCGCAGGGGGGAAATGAACATACTGCATGCTGTCTGAACTGTAGAGGGCGCCCCGACCCAAGTGCTGTTGGGGAGCAATCCGGCATCCTTCAGGATGTGTTACCAGTGTGTTGTGCATCAGCTTTCCTCCATAGTAAAAACTGATCATCATTTGGCAGAAGGCTGTAGAGAAAAACACAAATATGTACAAATGTAACAAAAAAATGATACGATATGGATGTTGTATAACCATCAGTGCTTATCTACAAGCAGATGATATGAGGTACTTTCATAGATAACAGTAAACAAATACCTGAACTGAGACTGCTTGATGGCAAAGGCTCCTGATGCAATGGGAAAGCTGTGAATTAGAGGAAGAAGAGATGGGTTAAGGCTCTTTTATAAGACAGTGGACACAACCACAGTGTCATGCCTTTACTTTGCTGCATCATCAGAAATGCCATTTCTCTAGCACGATCTCACGAAGAAATAATCACCAAAGTCAGCAAAGTTTAACAGGATGTTAGTCAATTCTTCCATTGCAGAATTAAACAGTCAAATAAATAGCCTCCATTTAGCACCCACAAATGCAGAGACCTTGAGTTTTCCATTGGGGTTATTTTGCAAACTAATTAAAGCTCATGTCTATCAAAAACTGAACTAACTGTCACAACAACAGTGTTATACTTGAAGGCTGAGGCAAAAGACCTAGACAGACTGATAGCCACAACACTGGCCAAACTGTGAACAGCTTCATTCAATCTAGTTGTGTTTTTTATATTATAAACTGGCTACAAAGTCTTGTCTTACCATTCACGCTGCCCTGGGACCAATACTCTGGACTGGCCTGGATGCTACAGCCTTCCTCCTGCAAAAGGACAACAATGTAATAAAATGTTGTCAGCAAGCACCTTTGTACACTTTACAGCTGTGAAGAAGTGGGATGGTGTTCATGCTCAGTGCAACAAGCATGAACCCCATGAAGTGTTGCAGGAGACGGCACAGTGTGGTAATGAAAAAAAAAAAGTGACAAAAAAGCTAAGTGGCAATAAAGGCTAAGTGCATCTAGAGACAGATGTGGGGGTGGGGTGGAATGAAAAAAAGATTTAAAGTTAGAAATAGTCTCACCTCTTTAATGAGGTCTTCTAGCTCTGCCGGGCTGCAGTCCATATCTGTGATCTCACCAGAGCTGGTGCTAGCTGTCACAGCCATCACTGAGCTTTTGCCAACTGTAGGTGAAAGAATAGTACATGATGACTCTGTTCAAAGTGCAAACATAGCAAGTTAATCAGCTGACTGTCTTTTAATTATTCACAGCTATAGGAATTGCATGCTGCAACATTTATTTCGCACTCAATTCCAATCACAAATGTGTGGTAATAGAGATAACAGAGTGTATTGTGAGATATGCCACAAAAATACAAACTCACGCTTTTGCTCTTCTTCGGGAACAATGCGGTACACTTTATAAGGCTCAGAGATGTCAAGCTGTGACCTCTCAGTCACCTCCTCAAAGTCGGGACTTTTATTTAGGGCACAGCGAAGTCTGGTCTTCCATGTTGCAGGCTCGGCCTTGTCCCCCTCCTTAAACTTGCCTTTAAACACAGCCCAGGCCTGTGAGGTTAAAAAAAACAAGTGTATATGATTGTACTGGATTAAACATGAAGAATTTAAGAAGAAACATGAAAATATTTTTTTTAAACTCTCCCTAAGAAAGAAAATCTGATCAAAATAATTACACTACAGTGAATTGAAATTTACCAACACTTCACTAGACCACAACTTTAAGTTAAAAATGTGCGACAAAAAAACAAAAATAAAAACAATTCAATTTAATAGTCTGAATGACAGTGCCATTATCATTAGGCCATATAAGAATCTGAGAATATAGAAGCGCTGGACAACTTTAAGAATCACTATGAAGTTCTGGTTTTAGGGCGCAGCACTGCGTAAAGCAAATCTTTAAATATAAGAAATATGAGTGCTTTCGAACCTTAAAAATGGATGCGTCTACTTCTTGGTTGTAATCCTGTTTTCCTGCGTGTTTCCATGGAATTCGGAACATAGTGCGGCTTTCATCCTCCCACTGGAGTCCAGAATACTGCGCACTTTGGATCTGCTCCATCAGCCACTGCTTTAGTCTCCGACCTCCCGAGTTTGACATCTTGATGGTGGAAACTCTCCTTTTTAGATAGTTCGCTTGTACCTACATGTGGAGGATATCATGTATAGTTCATTAAATACTACAATTTACTTTTGTTAAGGACATTGGGAAAATGTCTTAGTCAAGTCAACGTTTATAAAGCGTATTCTTCTTCTTAAAAGAGAAATGAAAAGTAAAACCACTTACAGATTTTTTAGGTAGCTGCGCTCTTGGCACGGTTTTGATGTTGACAGATGGCTCCCTGTCAGATTTAATCAAGTGAAGTCTCCGCAGCGCACGCCTGTAAAGTTTATTGTGCTCCGTGTCATGAATGAATATATCTTGGGCTGGATTTGACAACCCTGCCACACTCTGACCAATGAGAGAACTGACGCTTCAGTAAGACTTCCCACACCGGAAGAGTTGTTCTCCTAACCGTGGGCATTTACAAGAAATGGCCTGACACAAATGATAGTTGTAAACCTGCTGCCCACGCCAAGTGCTGCGTGGACGCGGCGCTATGAATAAACCCGTAAAGTCACAAGTTACCTTGTGCTTTGGGGGATTTCTGCTCTCCAGGCAAGGTACTATATCCCCTCTGCGCCTACACATACTCTGATGAGAAAGTTCAGAAAGTTGTGCAGGTACAAGTGGTCAGCTGTCCTTGTGGTGGTGAAGTGGACTGTTTCCATTTGACGAAGAACGCTGGGTGTTGTGTGTTATTTAAAATTATGGTGATGATATATGTAATATTAGGCTCAAAAAGGGGAGCCGCAGTGAAGTATTTAAAAAAAAAAGCGACTTTATAGTAGTATCCATCGTCTTTATGGACCACACGATATCCCACCAGTGTCATTAATCTATTGTTCTGATGAAGCAAGTGCTCCTTATTTACTCTTAATCTCTATCCATCAAAAATCACAACATCCCTACATTATTTAGGGACTAATGTGGAGGTGAAACATTTATCTGTTAAACTATTAATTATTATTAACAAGCCTGTCTAAACATGCCTTTGTGACTACACAAATATAAGCCTATTCACTTACCTTGTAAAGGAATTTTGTGTAAATAAACTCGATTTCAGTCAGATAGTTGCTATTTAGAGGAAACTGGAAGTGCACTAATTAATATCAAAGCTTCCCAACTTGCCAAGCAGGAATGTATTCCAAGGAAAGACTGTACTTCCTGGAAGACGGGTTTCATAACGTAACCCTTATTTTGGTGTGGGATTTGATTATTTATTTATTTTTTTTTACATAATATAATGAAAACCTTCAGGAAACTGCTGTGGTTAATTTCATTACTCTGACCCGTATCCTTAGCACAGAACAACACCGAACTCTTTAAATTCATATTCTAGCAACATTTTATCTTCACATATATATGTTGAGGTGTATTTGCTGCTTCATATTCTTTTCTATACACAGAGTCACCATGATCTTCATAGGGCGGATTTATTAGCAATTCCATCTTTTTGTCAGTCACTGCATTTCATTATAAAACACAAACAAAACACCATAAATACACAATTAAGACAATAAATGGTATCCATGAATCTATAAGAGAAATTCTCTAAAATCTGTTTTGACACAATAAAAAGATAAATCAGAGCTTCGGTAAAATCAGGAAGACTTGAACATTTGGACTGCAGACATCCTTCATTTGTAGCTATAATTCAAATTCAACTTCCCGAATTTAACCCGCTCTGTATAAACTTAAAGGAACATTTTGCTTTGTTTGAAATGTACTTTTATGTGTTACTCATAGTGGTTTCTTTGTAATGTCCACAGTGTGGTCTCTACATCTCTGGAGGCAAGTGTGTGTGTGTGTGTGTGTCAACCTACTTAAAAAGGATTGATTGGAGGAAGGTGGCTACTTTGATAGCCACCTTCAGGTCATCTGTTATTTCTGGTTTAGGTTCAGGTATTTCTCATCTTCCCTATAGATTCTCTGTGGGGTTCACGTCAGCCAAGTTTGCTGACCAATCAATCATGGTAATAACATGGTTAGCCAACCATTTGGTAGTAGTTTTGGCACCACTGGCAGGTGCCAAGTCCTGCTGGAAAGTT
This sequence comes from Paratilapia polleni, assembly GCA_015106735.1. Classification (NCBI taxonomy): domain Eukaryota; kingdom Metazoa; phylum Chordata; class Actinopteri; order Cichliformes; family Cichlidae; genus Paratilapia; species Paratilapia polleni. The sequence goes on along the minus strand of VUQI01033309.1, from coordinate 8,876 downwards.
TGAGAAGTTCAGCATCTCCATAAAGCTTGTCAGCAGATGGAAGCATGAACTGCTTTAAAATCTCCTGGTCGACAGCTGTGTTGAGTTTGGACTTAATAAAACACAACAGACTTACACCAACAACACCAGCAGATGACATGGCTTCCCAAATCATCACAGACTGTGGAAACTTCACACTGAACTTCAAACACCTAGGATTCTGAGCCTCTCTACTCTTCCTCCAGACTCTAGGACCTCGATTCCCAAATGAAATGCAAAATTTACTTTCATCTGAAAAGAGGACTTTAGACCACTGAGAAACAGTCCAGTCCTTTTTCTCCTTGGCCAGATAAGACTCTTCTGACTTTGTCTCTGGTTCAGGAGTGGCTAGATATCAGGAATGAAGTTGTAGCCTCTTTCCTGAGGATGCCTGTGAGTGGTGGCTCTTGATTCAATGACACCAGCCTCGGTCCACTCCAAGTTGTTGAATCAACTTTTCTTGACAATCCTCTCGAGGCTGCAGTCATCCCTGTTGCTTGTGCACCTTTTCCTACCACACTTTTCCCTTCCAATCAACTTACCATTAACCTCCTGAGCCCCGAGCTCTTATTTAGGATGCATTGCTAATTTCTCCTAGCTATTTGTGATTAGTTGGACCTGATAAGTATATAAACTAAGCTTCCTCTTTGAACAGGAAGTTGTTACTTTGTTACATAGTTGTTACATACAATTAAAAAAAAAACAGTATGTCCTCATGTGAGGACAATGTGTTATTGCTTAAAGTATAAAAAAACTTATTGAGCAGAATGAAGTGTAAGGTGCAGAAAAGTCAAAATGTAATGTCCTCATATAAGGACGCAGGATCTCGGGAGGTTAATATGAGTTAGAGCGCTCTGAACAGCCAGCCTTTTCAGCAATGACCTTCTGTGGCTTACCCTCCTTGTGGAGGGTGTCAATGATTGTCATCTGGACAGCTGTTAACTCAGCAGTCTTCCACATGATTGTGGTTACATGTACTGAACTAGACTGACAAACAAACAGTATTTATATTGTTTGAATAGTAATTTAGTCAAACTTGAAGTTAAATAGTCCAATAACCTGAGATACTGTATTTCTGATTTTCATTAGCCAAAAGCCAAAAATCATGAAAATTAAAACAAAAAAGGCTTGAAATGTTTCACTTTATGTATAATGAATATAGACTATATGAAAGTTTACCTTTTTGTATTAAATATGAAAAAAAAAGAACTTTTTCGTGATATTCAAACTTTTTTGAGAAGCATTAATATAATGACTTTTTAGGAAAATTGTATTCTTGTGATTAAATATAACACCAAACATAAAAAAAAAAAAAAAAAAATCACAGCTCTTTGAAATGTGGTATACCACATTCACAGTGTCTTCAAAAAGTATGTTTTCTTAACATACACAATAGGTGGATTATAAATACATATCCACTCTATTAAGCAAGTATGATTACAGAAGGTGTTAAAGTATAGTGTGACCTTTTATGCTAAAAAGCTAAATTTACAGAAAGTAATGTAATTGAAATGGTGAAGCACTTTCTTTGTTTCTGGAAAATGCAACTCTTTTGTTCCTCTTTTTCCTTAACCTGCATTTAGTTTGTGCAGCTTTGTGATCATAAAGATAGTAGCTGTTTGTCTACATTTAATTCATCACATGATGTAATTTGTGCTTGATGGTTTGGGTCTGTTTTCACCACACACCTTGTTAGTGTAAAACTGAAAACCTACACACTGCACCTACAATAGTACATGAGTGAATGAAACACTAAAAAAAATATCTTAACTGACACGTGGCGCTGCTTCATGTGCACTTTGAATCCCAAATGTGCAAAATGTTTATATTGGAAGGTGTATTTTAATTTAAAGCAGTAATTAGTATTATGTGTTTGAAAGGGACGAACGAGAGAGCAAGAGAGAGAGAGAGAGTTGAGTGGCATGTTGCTTCTTCACTTTGTTAAAAAAAAAAAAATAATAATAATGTAGTTGTACCCTGGTCTGATCACACAGAAATGAACACTTTCAGCTGACTGTAGCAGACAGTAATGGCTTTTCAGATACAGATAAAAGCAATTTGTCAGAAGTGGTAGTTATTTAGTGCATTACATGCAGCAGCCAGTAGACATTTCAATGTCAGTTTAATACAAGGTCAAAAAGGGAGGTCTTGCAATTTCTGAAATGATGTCCAGGAATTATTCAATTATTTTGTGCAATACCTTACTCTTTATTGAAGTGAAAGTCTATCTTCCTAAGATTAGTATTGTCACATTCACCCTAAAAACCAAACAGAACACGACTGACTCATAACATCAACACAGCTGTAAAAATTAGTAACCGATCAAAGGACAGATTAAAGATAAGCCATCAATATACTCACTGATACCTTAATCATGTACAACATCTGATCTTATCTGTCATTATGCCATCTTGATAAAGAATATGACTCCTGTTAGAAGCCACAAAGTGCTTCTCGAGCGTTTCACTTGGTAGACAGACTGAAAATAGAAACTCTGTCAAATTTTAAAATCAGATATACCTCACCCAGTGTGGAATTTGTTCAAGTCATAACATTAGTAAATTCTGACGAGGCTCAGGGTCATAGCGTAACTGCTTCAGAATAAAGGCAGTAGGAAAGATTAGAACTTTTTTAAATTCAACAGACTACTCATAAGCAGATAGTCTTAGATCTGTGGTTCCCAAACCTTTCTGCAGAGCCCCTTTTTTTAATAGATCAAAACATTTTCAAACCTCCACTCACCGCTGCCACCACCCACCAATGCACCTGCACAAATACACTTTCCAATTGTCATTTTTTTTACTAAGAACCCAGTGATCCAGATACAAGTGAGCATTTACCTGATCTACAATATTATGATTTGTAGCTTCTGCAACAGTTAAGTTCAGTACAGCGTTGAGCAGCAATAATAATTTATAGATAGTCCTTGTCAGTCTTTTAGGTTTCTCTAAAAAGCCTGAAGCCTTTCTCCTGCATCCTTGCCCTATTTGATTAAATTTCAGGAGCTTGTTTTCCTAACCCTTGCTGAGCTTTTACAGAATGCCTACGGACTACAGTGTTTTCTTCACTAAATGTGCTAAAGACAGTTTCACCTGCATACAACATTGCAGTGTATTTCACATGCCTTGTTACCATGATACCGTGGCAGTAAACAATGTTACAGCTTCATTAAAGACATTACTAAATTCAAATTATGCACTTTCTATCTGAGACAGATGTGGGAAAATCACAAATACAGAAAACCCATTTCCCCTTAAATCCTCGAAATCACTGAAAGGTCTACAAACAAGGAGCATTTTTTTTTTTTTCAGTCATGTTATGTTGCAAGATTCTGACAGTAATGCTTAACACGTGATGAGCAGTACCAAGCTAATGCAATCCCAGCAAACCCCCTGCAGTTCCCCTTCTCTACTCAACTACTACTCCAGTCCCAATGTAATGGAGCACAGCTAGAGCTTTCACCAAATAAATGAGGTAAAATGATGCAAAATGTTTAAAGCTCTGAACAACCACATTTGCCTGCTCATTTCTGGCAGCTGTACAATATTATATTAGTATTTGGTAACACTTTAAAATAACATCAATAATAAATGGGAAATTAAAACTCTGTACCATTAGTTTGTTTATAATAACAAACAAATAAAGTTTTAATTTTATTTTTTAATTTAACTGCCAAATAAAGTAACCTGGTTTTTAGAACACGTTGTGGATGGGTATTGTAAAGCTGCAACTGATATTTAGAATACTTGTATTAAAGATCGTACTGGCAGGTAGGGTGGCGGTGGTGTAAATCACAAAACTGTGAACCTGGAGACCACAGTTTGTGTCCTGTTTCACTCACTGTTTAGTTATATTTCACTTGTTTACTTGGGCTTTCGCTTGCTATTTGGCTAGGCTTAGGCGCCAAAATTAAAGTGTTAAAATTTAGCAGTTAGTGTTAAAATGTGACCAGTTAGGAGGTACAACTGCTGCCCGTGCATCACAGAATTGAAGATAAAGGAAACCTTGGGTGTATTTCTGAGACATCAGGAACTTTGACAGAATGACAATATTTATCGCCCTGGAAACATTTTCCAGATCAGACATTAAACTGGGAAGTTACAATTCATATTTAAATGAGACCTATTATGCTAATTTCCAACACCATGTTGTTATTTCTGGACTCAATCTAGTATCTTTGTGTAATTCACAGTTTGAAAAAAAAAAAAAAATCATTATTTATCTTCTGCTGATCTTTGGTACAGCTCCTCAGTTCCTACTCCATCTCAAACAAGCAACTTTAGCTTCCTTCCACCTCCCTTTAAGCCAGTTTTCTTCTGGCAGTCTTTAATAAAGATAAGAATTGAACAGCAGGTAGGTGGGGCATCTGTGCTCACAGCCAGAGAGCTGTGCTTGAGATGACCATATTTGAGATAACCCCCCTTTATGAAATCGCACAGAGCCAAGGCTAGAAAAAAACTGTCTGAAACTGAGCATTTAGAGCAGTCTTAAGCCTAAATTTAGGCTGACCTTAATATTTGAAACTCTGTTTATATGTGATATGTGCATCTATTTGTATTTATATAGATATAAAAACAAAAAAGCAAGGTCCCCTTTATTATAAATAGTAATATTCTTAAAGGGGACAAATCAAAACTAAAAGCATTATAGGGCTGATTTTTTGTCTCCGAGATTGTGTGATCACAGATTAGGTATCCTAAAAGTAAAAAAAAAAAAAAAAAAAAAAAAAAAAAAAAAAAAAAAACAGAAAAAACAAAAAAAAAAAAGACAAGAAAGTG
>VUQI01033305.1:0-33328 GCA_015106735.1 Paratilapia polleni | reverse complement strand
TATATATATATATATATATATATATATATATATATATATATATATATATATATAAATAAATAAATAAAAGATATGATTTTATTTTAAGTCTCTCAGCTATATAAAATTCCTCTTGTAGTTGTATATTTAATCAAATTCATACATGACAGGCTATTCCAAGTTATGGCTCTTTAAATAATTAGGAAGCTGTGTGTATTACCTTTCACTTATGTACACTACTGTAACAAAAGCCATGACAAAAGACAGAGAGAAAGACGCAGAGTGAAGGCCAATAATTACCTATTTGTTTAACAAAAAAACTACGGAAATAAGACAAACGAGTCAGTATTCTCGGTAGTGATGGTTTGAATGAGTGAACAATATAGTTGTGGACATGTTGGGAGGCACCAGAGCAAAGATGCATGTTGAGGAGGAAGAGCTCTCAAGAGTCTGAGGAATTGTGGAGGTTTTATATAAGAAAGTCGTGGCATACTTACGCCCTAAAACAAAATCTGGTGGGATTTGTTTGTTGTTGCTGAACACAGAAATAGTGCCTAAGAGGGCTTTAATGTTATCTGAGACTTTAAATCGAGTGTCATTTAGCAGTAGGACTCAGAATGTGATTCAAAAACATACAAAGACCTATCACAGGCCCAGTGATGTCACAGGGCTGCAGCTACAGAGCAGTGAGGACATGCAGCCCACAGTCTATGATAGATGTATACGCTCATACTGGGAAATCAACGCCTGAAAAATATCATGTAAGCAAAAATAAGAAACAAAAAACAAAAACACAAAACACACAATACACTCCAAAGCCTCACAGTTCTTTTCCTTTAAGGATCTTTAACCTGTAAATGTGCTGCCGCGTGCTCGCTGGCCTCGAGAGAGCGCCGCTGCGGTCGAGGAGATGACAGATTGACGTCATCGAGACTGACGCAGAGCGAGCCGAGGTAGCGGTGAGGCAGAGCAGCAGCAGCAGCATCCCAGCTAACGAGCGGCACCTCATCAATCTCTCACCAGCAGCGAGGTGTTTTCTCACTCAGCATCCTCCACAAATAACGGTAGGGACACCCGCGAGAGCACCGTGACTGAACCGTGTGTAAGAAATAGCGCGTTGAGACCGGGCTCGTGATGCTTTTGGTTGTCGCCGTAATTCCCCTTCGTTGTGGTTTGGTTGTCATTGTAAGGTTAGCAGCTCTCGCTGTGTTAGCTGTGTATTAAATGCAGACGAGCAGGTGTTCAGTTTCATCACAAGCGCCACAGTTTACATGGCTAAATTGTTACGTGTGGACACCGCTGCCGTATTTGTAGTGAAGGAACTGCAGCTGCCCGATGTCATCCCCCAAAGTCATACCCGACTATGTTTTAGTATGCAGAAATAACAATATGGTTAACGTGATTTCCATTTGAGGAAGTGATTCAGGGTAGTAAACAGTTAGCTAGCTACACCTGCTCAGCTTCCTGCTTTGCCATGAGACATATTGCATATTTATCTGCAGTCTGACATAGGCCACTCATATTTGTTAGTAGTCATTGCCTCCACCTGCTGAAGTATTTACTTTCACAAATTAAAGTACCACTTTCCAGTATTTCAGTGTGAATCAAATTTATCCACCAAGAAAGATGGGCCATGGTCCAGTGGTCCTGCATTGGTAATTAATTTATTTCAAGGTGTATACCCTCTATGAAATGTGTTTGTATTAACTATTTTTATGGGATGCTCCTGCCCAAAAAATAGAGGCACAAGTAAGAGGTGCACATCTTTGGGAAATTTACTAAAAACATGTTAAACCCCTAGGATCAGATGATAACATCCTCGATCTTAGGATCTGTAACTTTATATTCTCAACCATCAGTATATTTTTAAGAAACACACTCAAACATTGTTGGTGGTAGTAATAATAATACGATCAGATTGTCTGTTTTGGGTAATCCTGTAAATTACAGCATGACAAGTCAAGATACATGTTTACAAAGTCTTGTATTGCCATCTGTGTTCATTGAATTGCTCTGCACCTCAGACAGGTGTTATACACCCAGATATAATAATTGGTAGGTAAAAAAAAAAATTAACAAAAACAACTTAACGTAATGTAACTGTCCTGCAGTATTGTCATACTGCCCATCTGTATGATCTGTGTAATTGCTTTGTTATTGGTACTTATAATTTATCTAGTAAAGATAATAAACTGGCAACAGCTATGCTTTGCTCACAATGTTGCCTACTGACTGATCTCCTATACAAGAACCACAAGAAACCGGTGAAATATTAAGTCACCTGCTTCCCACAATCCATTCCCCCTCCAAATCTCTCCCCTCTGCTCCTCATATCTTACTATATAAGCTCCCCATTTTGCCCCTATTTTTCTGTTCTCCTCAGCCCTCTTCTCCCCTGCTACATTGTTCTCCCCCTTTTCTATTCTGGTTGCCCTCCCCTCCTCTCATGGTCCACCCTGTTTTCTCCCACTGCCACAGAGATAAAAGATAAGATGGCCACCTCCTCCTCCACTCTGGAAGAAGACGAGAGTTTGAAGGGCTGTGAAATTTTCGTGCAGAAGCACAACATCCAGCAGATCCTCAAAGAGTGCATTGTGAACCTCTGCATTGCTAAGCCTGAGCGTCCTATGAAGTTCCTGCGGGAGCATTTTGAAAAGCTGGAGAAGGTTGGTGATAACAAAGTTCAGTGAGTTTCTGTTGTTAATGTGGGGCTCTGTGTGGACACTGATTTTGTGTGTGGTGAGCTTGTGTTAATGTGATTATGATGTGTGACATGCATATTCACTGCCAGTGTTTCCCAGCTTGCATAATGATGTGACCACTTTGAATGAAATTGTCTTTAAATGTAAAAATTTATATTGCTGTACACAAGCTGAGTTATATAAGGTGGAATGCTTTTTGAAATTAACATCTTCTGGAAATTGCTGGTATTTTATGTGTCTGTAGAGAAAATACACTTGCTTTGTTTTGGTCTCTCACTTTGTTAGAGTACATCTGCTCACCCAAGCTTTGTAATACTCTATAAGGAGATAAAGAACATCCCAGCTAGTTACAGTATTAAAAACAGACTGTACTCGAATTATTATCATGGAGTTTTCATTTTCCATCTTGTAAGAGGAGAATCCATTAGGGAATGCAAGGGGAGCAGCCATAGAAAAGGCCAGTGTCCTGCTTGCAGACTCAGACAGCAGACTTTTTGTATTTGCCTGTCTCTCTGTTGGTCTGTCTGTCTATGAGCAGGCAGACAAAAGAGATGGCACATCCATTAAAAGATTACAGCTTCATGGAGGGAGAATAGGCTGTTTTGAACACAGAGAAATGGAAGATGAGAGCTAGAAAACAGGTTAAAACAGGGGCAACCTTTGTAGCTCATTCCCTGTAGCTTAAAAACAACGTGACTGCTCAGTACGCTTGTGTGTCTGTGTGTGTGCATCTGTCTCTTTTCATTTTAATGTGTTGGCTCCTGCTAGCACTGCTACAACCGCAAGATGTTTTTACAAGAAAGTTGCTTCCTTAAGTCTTCCTTTATTTATAAGATGCCTGTTGAGTTAAATTAACTGGAAATTACCAGGAATCACGTCATGCTGTAGTTTAAAATAAAAAAGTTCACACATTTTAACTGTATCTGGAGTATCATACACATACCTAAAATGCAAATCAAGTGGCCTCTAAGGGACTCTAAGTATTTAGCCTAAGTGGATGCACTTTCTCAGTGTTTGGCTTTGATCAGAGAATCATGCAATTGGCCAGTTTACTCGTGAGCAGATCATAGGATTTGAGCGTTTGAACAATGGGCTCTACTCTTACACTTCGGTTACAAATAGTTCATCAAGGTGTGCTAGTTGGAGCTGTAGGCTATTGATGGTGGCCTCGGGAGAATTTAGCTTTGCAAAGACATTTCCAACAAAAGAAGTTATTGTGAAGAGAGATCAGATATAGCAGCAGTTCACCATGCTCATGTCCGGAGGAAGGTCTTCATCTTTTCTCCATTGGCGTGTGTGTGTGTTTTGTGCTGTCATGTGAGAGTCATTGGATTTATTTTTAACAGGACAAGTGATTGTTTTAAATGCTTCACCAACTTAAAACAAGTGAAGTTTTCCCTGTATGTTCAAGAAAATTGTATGTATTTAGTTATTTATTACCCTGACTTTGCTTTTATCCAGGAAGTGCAATCAATCTCTCTTTTACAACTATAGTGTCACTCTTTAGGACAGAAGCAACAACAAAGGTCAAGGTCAAGTAGGTCTCTTTGTGCTTGCATGTCCTGCAATTGTTGGTGTATTTGCATCTTAAGAACAAAGAGCAGTAGGTTGTGGTCAAGCAGATTTAGAGTCAAAATGAGAACACGGCAGATGCAGGTGTCGATGGGGACTGTAATGCTGCATAGTCAGAGAGGCAGCATGAATACAAATCAATGATAGAGCTCAGCAGAAGCAAGTTGTGTGTGAGTGATTCAAGGTATAAAGTGACATGTTCCAAACCGGCCCTGTGTATATTACAATAACAACCCGTAATGTTAAGAAAAGACATACTGCCTGGTGTATAAGAAGTAGGGCTGAATTTTACATGAGTGTTTTTGTGCTTGTGTTACATCATTAACAAGTAAATGATCTGATGTGGTAATGTTCTTCTAGAGTGAGGAATATGAAGTCATTGCAATATCTAAATGGCAAGCATAGAAAAAGAGGATATAATAAACACAGAGGCTCCCTTTTCCGGATACTGGGCTCAGGTGCAAGCTGTAAAAGTGGCTGGATGGGATAAATGTATACGGTACTGCATGTGACATGCTCTCTGCAGTACACATCCATCAAAGTCTTTATAATAAGCTTGAGTTGCTTAAGCTACACCGTTTTTGCAGGTATCACAATATTGTCCGAGCTGCTGGTTACATGCAGCACTTAGTCGGCCTGCAACCACATGTAGACTTTCATTATAGTGTGAGGGAGCAGAAATCTTCCCCATATGATTGCAAAACAAAAAAGCCAGCGCTAAGTTTCTTTTTACATGACAGGAGGTATAATTTTCACTATCTAGAGGAAATAGTGTTTGGACTTTTTGTTTAAAGTGCCTCAAAATCAAGAGGACGCCAATGTTATTAATTATTCAAATGTTTTCTCTACATGTGAACTTTGAATTTTTCAAATTTTTGACCAGCCAGATACCAGTGTTTGTATTTATTTTGCTACATTCTAGTGTGGTGTTTTGCACCTTGTGAGGTTCCCAAATTGCAGTAATGAGTACATGCCCATGTATATATAGCGTGATCACTTGTTATCATATCTTGCTTGTGTCCCTGTGTGCAGGATCAAAACAGCAGTTTTTTAAGGTAGTGAGCATACATTTTATTGCTCTAGCAGCAGGCTTTGAATTGTTATGTTGTTGAATGGTGCTCTGTGAAATCACTTGGTGTAAACAAGTGGTTTGAACTAACAAAAAACTGCAGACTTTCAGTCCTCCTTTGCCGCCAGTTGCCCAACATGATTCTAATCAAGCTGTCCAAATCTGTCCTTATGTTGTGAGGTCAGTCATTTGTGGAACTGAAACAGGCCATGTTTTGGTGTCCCAGTTTTTTAAGAGGCTTATTGTTTCTTTTCTTCCTGCACACGATAACTTTGAGGACATTATTCCATTCAACAAGCCATATCCATTTAATCTGAGTTTAGGGCTGCAGATAAAAAAGTGATGTCATTTTTGACCCTATCCGCCTTTCTTATGTTTGCTAAAAATATTAGTCTTCATGTTTCAAATCTTACTTTTTTTTTCTGAACAAAAGGCTGTTAATAGAGGTAGATGCAAAACAAAATATTGAAACAAAACTATTTTTCACCACCCACAGTGTCTGGTCTCTGAGCAGACAGTCTTTCAGAGCAGGATGCTCTCGCTACAGATAATAGAAAAAAAAGAAACCTTTACCATGCCATTTTCTGGTATATTTCACCCTCCCTGTTTGTGTGTGTTTCTCTGTTTTCTCTCACAGCCAGTTCGTCAGCACTCGTCACCCACTAGGAGCAGTAACCTAGGCAACAACAGTGGATAGATAGACTGTAGTCGGTCCTGTGTTCAATAAGCCCCTTTATTCACAAGTTTATACCCTTTGTCCTCTAATGCGTCCAGTTTTTTTTCTGTGCGCCAATTAGATCACTGGGGTATTCATTCTCCCCTTTTTCCAGACCTCATCAGATCTAACCTCATTTCATATCTGCAGAGGATCCGTTTCATACAGCACAGCAAGCTTATCTGGAAAATCTTTTCTCGGTTTCTCTATTATCTCCTCTCACAGTCTTCTTCTTTGGTGCTGTTTTTTTCCTGTCTTTCTCTACATACAGTGCATGGTTTTCTTTCTTTCTTTCTTTCTTTCTTTCTGAGAGCACCACACTAAATCATTAGTCTGACAAGTTTGTTTCTAACTTTTGTTTTGATATAATAACACGTCTTTTGTCCACAGCTGACGTTGTGGATATGGAAATAACAGCCGTCTCGCTCCCCTTTCATCCTGCCTATTTATGCATGGTAATGATGCCTTTGATCTCTACAATAGTAGCTTTAGATGGGTGTTCTCAGCTGCCCATCTCGATGAGCTCATCTCAGTGTGTAATTGTAGAGAAATGAGCTTAATTTTTGGCACATAGTACAAGAAGACAAAACATTATTTCTGTGTCATGTTAGCTGAGTTTTTCAAAGTATTAATTAGTTATTATTATTTAATGTCAGTCTGCAGTGATAACGAGGCAACCTGGCATTAGGTTTGTTTCTTATTAACAAAAAAAGTTGTTACAAGATTACCAGCCTTAGGGCTACTCAAGCAGCGATTACCAAAGAATTACTTTCTAATACACTGGGCTGATTGTCCTTTGTGCCACAGTCATGTGCACAGTGAGAACCCCTACAGAAGCCTATTTTAGATGATTAAATGAATGCTGCACTAACATAGAAATCTCATGAGTCTGCATGCTTACAGATCTGTTCAAAGGGAGCACTTGCTAATAGTGCTAGGATTGAATGTGTTAGTGTGAATTTGTCACTTAGTAAATAAATCGGGCAGCTGGAAGCACAGATGTTTTATTGAATTAGTTATGTTGCATCTTCACTTGGCTTAACAGTGTTTTTGGTGTTTTTAGAACTGCTCTTGCTGGCTTTGTTTAGCAAACATCCATTATTTACTGGATATCTCCACCCTGTCTCCTTTATCTCGCCGTTACTTTCCATGAGAACATATTTGATGACTTAAGATGCGTCTCAGTCCAATCCAGCCATGTACGATTCAGTGCTTTGATCTTTGCATAACACGCCACCTGCACCGGCAACTCAGTGTTCAGCGCAACGCCAGCCGTGACTCCTCGACTCCATCTGTATGTCTGGCATGTAATCACCCATGCCTCAGCACTGTTCTGTTAGCTATTATTTTTCACATTTTAGAGCAATTTCCCTTTTATGCTTTTCATTCATTTGTTTCTTTACAAGGCCTTTTAGCTGTAGAACATTTGTGGAAGGTTTTCATTAACAACTTGTTTCTGCCAAAGCTTGGAAATACTCGGGAATAACTGCTGTCATTAAAGTCTTTGGGTTATTCTGAGCAATCTGAACATTCATCGGATTTAATTTGCAAAAGGAAAAAAAAAAATAGTGGACAAACTACACACTACATACCCCTGCTATTTAAAAAAGTAAATATGTTTCTTTTTTAAATTTTGAGTGAACTGACTCATTAGTTGCTAAACAGTTTCTGCTTCCTGTGTCTGTTTGTGCGTACCTGTTTGTTGTTGTTTTTGTGGTATGTCTTGTTGTGATTAGCAGAATGCCCCCTGTGTTCTTTATGCTCACACGGCTATCATATGTTTGTGTCTCATGCCTCACTCCTGGCTTTTTACATTTTCTCTTATGACCCTCATTAATTGATTTTTTTTTTTTCTCTTTCGTCAGAAGCATGCCCTTTCACAGTTTTCTTTCTCTGTGCTATTCTGTTTTCATACTTTATCTTTCTCATATGTTTTCCTCTCTTTTCTTCCATCATCTAACACCTATCCTTTGTTGATTGCTTACCCTGTATAGAGGATTCATTGAATTAACCCATCCATGTTCGATCCAATAGTTTACAGTCCTCTTGCTCTTATTTTAAAAGTTTAGTTGCTGCTAACCAACTAAACAGCCCTTCCTTTCTTGAGTTTCCTCTCCAGTGAATCTCTTGTCACATATCTGACAAGCTCCAACTCTAGCAGCCTGGACCTCATCTTGTGATAACAGTCTTTGTTCTGCTTTGGAGATCTGCTGTGAGCTGGAGGGCCACTCCAACCAAAACCTGCAGCAGTAGGAGATCTGGTTCATTTGGTCTTACTTAGCCTCCAAGCATCACTGTTTCTTTGGTGCTTTGGGCTTCTGACTTCTAAATGTAAATTAAACACAACCATTTTTAGGCATTTAATTCAAGTGCATTCATATTTGATTTGAGCCATTTGTAACAGTGTTAATAAAGGTGTTTCAAAGATGCATTCTAACCAAAAAATGTTTTCTATTAGAAACAGAGGCTGATTTAGGACTCAGAGGTAGTGTGATATTTGTATCTCTTTGCATCGCCAAGAAAGCTATTGTTGGGGTGATTTTGCATTATGCATAGCTCACGTCAGCATTATAAAACAAGTCAAGTAAAACAAATGTAAACCCTTCTGCCACATCTCCTTCACATTGCATTCTGGGAGAGTTCCTCAGTCTCTGTCACTGTATCAGTCAGTCTGTCTCCCCCTCCCCTGTAAAATGAGAAGCCTTTCAGTGCTGTTGGCCATTCAGCTGTCACCAGGACCTATCATAACAATTTCACCAGTCGCTTCAAAGGCCTCTGATTGACAATTCGTCAGGAGGCTTTGGCTGTTTGTTGAGTCTGCTGAGAGCATTTAGAGGAGAATTATGTGTATCTTTGGATTATCTCCCCTATCATCTACTTTGCTTTTTGTTTCTTTTACTTTGTCCCTGTCTTCTTCATATTCTGCTTAAGATCAGTCTCCATGTATGCTTGCAGCACCAGCCTGGAAAATTCAATCCATTTCAGCGTCACAAACAATACTACGTGCCATGTGTGCCAAGGACTTTTAAAGTTTTCCGTCACAGGTGTAATTAGTGTCTCCAGCTTCTGTCTTCATTTATCATCACTATATTGAGTGCAGGGTAGTCTGTCAGATCAGCCTGGGTTGCGCGCACTGACCCGACCCTAAACCTCCTCCTACCTAGTTCACCTTGGGCCCCTACAGGTAAATCAGGCCCCCAGCCCCTCACTCCATGGTGGTCCTTCTTTGTCCTCTTTCATCTGCCCATTGCATCACCTCCACCTTTCTCTACCAATCTACAGTTTCTGTGAGAGAAGAGATATTTACAGCAGCTTCACATGTTTACTTCAGTAGTTAGTCAATGTTACATTCAAAAACATCACTGATGAAGCAGTGATTTCTGTTGCAATTAGAGAGAATTTTTTTTTTTGTTTTAGTGTAAAGTTGCATAAAACTTCTAGGACTACAATTAAAAAATGATTTTCATTACTCGGCATATGGTTTATTGGTTTTTGCCAAAGAAAATCAATCAGAATAGTAGGTGCATCTGGGTTTGTCTGTCAACTGACTGGAGTTTCATCTGTGAAGAATCCCCTTTTTAAATTTGGATTTAATCTGCATAGTTCAGTCTAAAATACTGAAAGTATAGTGTAAGAACACTGTACCTACATACTGCCGGAAGCTGGGGTTAGGTGCAGAACTGAAAAAAATGTGTAATGACTCTTTGACTGTTGGCTGTCTTTGTCTGTAATTCCTGGAAGAATCAGTAGAAACACTTTGTGGCTCACTTGGAATTTCCTCCATTGTAACAACACAATGCTGCTAATTCAGCAGTTTTATTTTAGAGCTCAGACTTAGTTTTAGGGTTGAGGTGACAATACCTGTCGGTTCAAGACGGGTAGTTTTTAGGGTTAAGATTAGAGAGTGAATATAGACAATGAAGAGTCACCGTTTGGAGGGCGAGACAAGTTTGCATGTGTGCTGCAATGATAAATTGAGTAAACATCTCTTCATTGCACTTGCACACCTATTACAGCAGGGAACTTTCTGTCCATTGTACTGTTGTAATGGTGTGAACAGAGTGATGAGTAGACTGTTAGCTCCGCTGGTGGATCAGCATTGCATGCTTCATTACCTGTGTGTGTGTGTGTGTGTGTGTGTGTGTGTGTGTGTGTGTGTGTGTGTGTGGCATCTTGTTGTTTTTGGTTCGCTCGCATGCTTTCAGCCCCAGCAGTGGAGAGTAAAACCGTCTATGTTACTGGACCAGGGCTAGCTAAGGTAATTCTCATAGACGTTTCATTCTCTCATTCTTTCATTCTTTCATTCTCTCTAACTAATATCATGAATACTTTTGCACTGAGCATAATGGGTGGTCTGGGTGATTAATTAATGGTTAGTCACAGCTATTCAAGTCAGGGTTAGTCATATTTTTTTTTTCATATGTACTTGGTGAAAATTTGTTCAGGGAATGAACAAAACAGTTTAGACCCACTTTAATATGACTCATCATCTGCAAATTAGTTTGAATTGGAATTGATGATGGTTTTAATAATGATAGGGAGTTTACATGGGACGACTGTGTGTGGGATTGGATTTGTGTCATCTTTTGTCTGTGGCTTCATTCTTTAATCTCTGACCCACAGTCACTAATGGAAAGCCCACTTTATAAAGAGCTTTTTGTGTCCTGCTTACGCCTGTGTCCTCTGTCTCCTCTCCTCTCCCTGCCCGTCCGTCCTATCTTTCTGGCAAACAGCCGCTGATGATGACGCAGGCAGAGCAGGGGAGAAAAGGAGGGAGAGGGAGTCTGATATAGGGCAATAGCACAAAATCTAGAGTAGAAAATACTATATATTAGTGAATAAACATAACAGAGCTGGATGCAGGATATTAAACATGGACTTGCTTTTTTGAATGATAGAATTGGATTGCTATCCTAGGGCAAAAAGAAAAATGGACTGCAGATGTGTTTTGTTTAGCAGCTGTACATAGCCCTGCCTAGCCTGTGTGCTGCTACAGAAAGGCTAAAGGTTTGTCTCTGTCGGTAAAAAAACACATTGCAGCCGGTATTAGCTCACGTTGAACTAATGAAGCTTCCTGTGTAGACATGTTTATGCTTACAAGACTTTAATTCATACTGCTTTTGTGTGTTTTTGCACCCTTTTGGTTGGTTACTGGAGCCATAACAATACAAAGACTTGTTGGAGCCATAAACAAAGTCCTCACTTGATTACTGACCCTCTGACCTAAGGCAAAAGCACATGGGCTTGCTGGAGATCAGTAAAGACTGAGAAAGACACTACATCTACAGAACAGTGTCTGGCACACACAGGGAATGTATGGGATGATTGTGTATCCCTATGGGAATGTTTGGATCCATTCAATGGTGCAAAACACACAGACACACCATTTGGTCAGAACAGAAGTCCGTCTTGAGGAGAGTGACGTTTTCCCTTCTGTGAACTGATTCACCATAGATG
This sequence comes from Paratilapia polleni, assembly GCA_015106735.1. Classification (NCBI taxonomy): domain Eukaryota; kingdom Metazoa; phylum Chordata; class Actinopteri; order Cichliformes; family Cichlidae; genus Paratilapia; species Paratilapia polleni. Next base: position 21,834 of record VUQI01033305.1, on the reverse strand, counting down.
TGCGAGTGAGAGAGAAAGAGAGAGGGAGGTGTCAGAACTGGTGTGTACAAAGGTGTGTGAGCCACCGTTGCTTCCTGCTCAGACTCACCAACTATTCAGGATGCTCACAGTACCCAGTTGTCATAGTGACGGAGGGTAGCAAGAGGAGACCGCTCATTGCGCCACCTGATTGTGAGTGCGAGAGAGAGAGAGAGGGAGAGAGGGAGAGAGAGAGGAAAGCAGAGACAGAGAGTTGCGCAGGACCAATGAAGAGACAGGCTTTTTGCTGTGATCAGTGTTTTCATCAATAGACTTGTTTTTTAGCTGCTGTTTTGTGGGGATTGCAGACATTTTGTCACTTGCGGCTCTCACTTTGTCTCACACACCAACTTGGATTCTTTGCTTACTTGCACACAGACACACACACACAGACACACACACACAGACACAGTGGTTGCTGTGCTAGAATGGCAAGATGCTGATGCATTGTGGCATGTGTATCAGGTGTGTATGAGATGGGAATCCGTGCATGTTGATTCCCATGCACACTTTGAATTGATGCCGGGTGCCTCTGACAGGCTACGGGACTCACAGCAGGCCAGGCCAAGGGGCCCTCCATGCCATGGTAAATATCTCTGATTATAAACTTAACTATAACATGTATATCTAATAGAGCCTGGAGCAAGTAGTACAATTCTATAAAAGTCTTTTTGCAAGGTAAAGGTGCTTGGCACTACCTAGTTTGACTGAATGTGTGTACATTTAGTTGGCCATTAGTCATAGACAGCAGCATATTAACAGTGTTTGCTACTTCGTGATTCTGACTAGCATGTTTGCAGTGCGTTACCTGATTGCAGACCCTGCCACCTTGATTGAGCTGAGTATGTGAGCTCTGCCCCTGCAGACTGCCTGTGCATGTGTTTGTGAGGTTATGCGTGCTTTTATGTGTTTGTGAGTGTATGTGTGCTCTGATTCTGCTCTCTTGTTCTGCTTCTCCTCTTCTCCTCCTGCTGGCTGTGTTCCCGCAGGCAGTGACTCTGCGTAAGCAAAAAGCGTGTGCTCGTGCACGTGCGTGCACTGGAGTATGTTTGCTTGCTTTTCTAACTCACGTGTCTGTATGAGATTTGCATTATCACTTCGAGCTTCGAGCATTTGGAGCTTAGGTTGTAATGAGCAAGGAGAGTAACAGAGTCAGGCAGAGGAGGGAGTCAAGTTGAGAGATAAATCATTAGATTGAAGTATCAAAGACTGAGTCAAAGTGTGAGCTGATGAATAACCTTGAAAACAAGTGTTTAACTGGCTAGTGGTTTTTATAAGTGTATCTTGGATGTGTTGATGTTTCCAAAACAATGACATTATGCTGTTGGAATTACTGCAACAGTTTAGAAAGTATGTGCAGAGAAGTGCTGATTCGTGAGGTCTGGATTTGACAGTTTTGAGTCTCAGTTTTCAGCTAATAGACAGTCTCTCACCATTACCTATGCTCTCCATCTCTTTCTGTGGCATTTTCTGTCTCTCTGCCACAAGTTGTCTCTTGTCCTCTCTCTCTCTCCCTGTCAGTGTTTGATGACAGTGAATCTGCAGTAAATTTCTGCTCCCTGCAGTCACTGTGATTCTTAGTCCCAGCTTAATTCCAGGTGTTTTTTCCTTCTCCCATCTTCAGATTTGCATTAAAAAAAAAGTAAATTATTTAATTAATATATAAATCATAAATTTTTTTATCACAAAGGCCTTCACCTAATGATTATATTTATTATCAGACAATCTGCTTCTTGTTTTCTTGATGAATCATTTCATCTGTCAGATATCAGAAAATAGTGAAAAATGCCCATTACAGTGCTCTAAAGCCCAAGTTGACTGTCGGTGAAAAGTGCAAAACTCAGTTTACTTTTCCTGCAGTTCAGTAAAAGCAAAAGCTGAAGCAAATGTCACTTTAAATTTCCATTTTTGTTTGGTGATTGAACCAAGGTTAGGTTTTGCTCAGCACTGTTACAAATTCAGCTTGGAAGAGAGACCACTGATGCTCTGAAAAATCTGTTCTTCCAGCAGCTCATTTTCTGTTTATTTCTCTCTGTCTGGTGTTTCTGTACTGCAGTGTGAGAGTGCCACTTCTTGCCACGTTTGACTGTCTGGAATCTTGTCTCTCTGAGACATCTTTGTTTATTTCCGACTGCACAGTGGCAATGCACTGAAGTAGCAAACAGAAGAAAGCCTTAAGTATAAAAAAAAAATGTGTCATAGATATGGTTACTGCACCAAAACATGGGTGGTGAATAATACTGCTGTCAGCTCAATTTCTACTGTGCTATTAAATGCGTTAATGCACTCAAATGCAGGATTAAGCCAGTAGGTTCACACAGATTCACACCAGCCATTGTCAATGTCTTTGCAGAAGTGAACAAAGCAGTCGATTTTTGCTACCTTTGCACAAAACGGTTTCCCATTTCTCTTGTCTCAAAGCAGTCTCACATACTAACAAGCCTTCAGTGGTTTGATTGTGTACTTATGCTAACGTGTTAGTCAAGTTTGCAATCAATAATTCATCACCTGCAGAGTGTTCAGCAGTTAAAAGAACAGCCAGATGGAGGCATCCTGAGTCCCCTTTGATGTCTTTATTCCTTGTTGTTCATTATCTGAAAGGAGGACAGTACCTGGTTGGGCCTTCCTCGCGCTGCACGGTCAGTTCTGCCAGTGTTAATATTTGATCCCTTTCATCATATCATGGCAACCAGATGTCCAGACAGTGTCCAACCAGGAGTAGGACGTGTCCATTGAGGTTTATTCTCTCATACTGTCTGACCTAAAAATCTGCATGATGCTTTTTGTTAAAAAGGGGGTTTTGTCAGCCCTCTCTCATGTGATAATTTTAAAAAGAATAACAGATGCTCTCAGATGATCTTGTTTGTCTTGCCTGAAGCTACTGTAGTTGTGTACTATTGTAGCTGCTGCATTCCTATGCACATTTCGTACACATTTAAAGAATTTGTCAGGAGCACTCTGTATTTATACTTAATTTATCTCCCCTTCTTTATGTCCCACTCTCTTTGCTTGCCCCTCAAAAAATCTTGTCTCTTTGTTTTTGCAGGAAGAATGCAAGCAGATTATGGCACGCCAGAAATCTAACAGCCAGTCAGATTCACACGATGATGAGGTTTCTCCCCCACCACCCAACCCTGTTGTCAAGGCCCGCCGCCGCAGGGGCGGTGTCAGCGCCGAGGTCTACACTGAAGAGGACGCTGTCAGCTATGTGCGCAAGGTCAGCCTTAAGATGGATACATACATTAACATCTGATTTTAGTTACACACATCCAGTGGATACAGAAGCTGTGTGCACTTTCATGCAAACTCAACAGGTTTGCATGCAGCTGCATGCAGTTATGCGTATGTACAGAATAAGACTGGTTAACTTAAATCTGTGTAGTTCTTATATGTTGACAGGATAAAAGCATCACAGTAACAAATTATGAATGTATGTAAATAGAACAATTCACCAGTGGGTACAAATCTAAACAGTGCAAACGCATTAGATAGCAGTGAACAGACTTGGACACATGAGTGAATTTATTTGCAGCAAAACACACAGTTTGTAGCTCACCTGCATCTGTACTGATTTTTCAGTTCAGATTCTGAATACCCAGATTTGACAGCACCTTAAGTATGCACACAGACATCTGGGTTAATGTAGTAGATGGATATCAAGGACAAGCTTTTCTTGTACATTTTTTATGAATGCTAATAAATCTAAAAATCAAAATCTTCATCACACGATAGCTGATGATTTCGCCATTACATTTCAGCAATACTGAATCTTTGGCTCTCAGTGTGGATTGTTCAGCTGCTAAAATAACTGAGAATGCAAGCGGAAACCAGAAAATTTCCAGTACCAAAAATCTTTTCTGCATATGAATATGCAGATATCTTTTTACAGAGATTATGCGGAAAATAATGTGTGGAGCATGACTTGATTCATTCTTACATTGATTAAGATAGTGTGAGTAACAGGTAAAGGGGAAGAGAAGCTACACACAATATTTGTGTTTTCTTTATGAGCAACAAGGCTGTTAGAGTCATCGGTCCTCTTACAAAATGGCATGTGTCCATTCCGTAAATTATTGGAGCTATAAGAAAGGATGCTCCTGTGCCAGAAACTATAACTCACCTTTACACACACAGACACACATACTGCACAAGCACACACATACACACACTTTAAATGGTGTAACATTACTGTCCTTGTTCAGTTGTAATTAACTTGACACGCCAATAATTGCTGGGTAATGACATAACGGCACGGGCCCCCATCACCACACTGTAATCGCATGCCCACTGGAGCATGTAGTGTGTGTGTGTGTGTGTGTGTGTGTGTGTGTGTCAGGTGTGTGCATACACCCACACACACATTTGAGTTTATGGCTCTGAGGTCTGTACCAGACTCTGCAGACATGTGTCATGGCAAAAAGCCTGCCTCCATCTCCAGCTTCATTTTTTTTCAGTCCCTCACTTGTAAACTGACATGCTTGCACACATGCAACAGTTCACACACCCAGATCAGTAGCATGTAAAAAAGAAATACCTTTATGTGCTCACAACTTTACCTAAAACAACAGACCCATCAGATAAAAGTGAATTGATATATTTTTATTGTATTTCTTCTGGTCATTTATGTACAGAAAGGTACTATACATTTAAACACACATACACTTAAAGCCTGCAGGATATGCTGACATCTTCCTACGTAATCACTTGTATTAGTATTCCACTGTGAAAATAAACGGCTGATTTACCAGACCGCAATCAGTTAGCTAACCCTGCTCATCTGATTAAAAGAGCTCTGTGATATCATATGCATTTTATGGTGTTGGTTTTGTTAAAAAATAAGACAGAAATGGAGGATGAAGGTGTGATTATATGCTTGTAACTGATAATTGCTTGCAGGTGTAAATGATAGAACCCTAGTTATCCCTCTCTTCATATCTGCCTTTACCTAAATTGTTGGATAGGACTGAATTATAATATCTATCCATTAACTTCAAAATGTTAGCGCAGTTAAGCTTTTTAATCACGACTTGGAGTGCAAATACATTCAGCTGACTGGTAACAGGCTGTCTGCCCTAACATTGGATGATCTTCTGGGTGACAGAGCTGGAGCTGGGTCAGAGGCTGACCTAAAATCTATGTCCACCTACAACTGTAATTTCCAGATCTGACCAGCCTGTTTCTCTTTCTGCCCACTCAGTAGCCAGGCCTGTAGTTCTAGTTCCAAAATTTTGGTACTTTTTAGTTTCTTTGTGATGTGGTTGTGTGTGTGTTTGTGTGCATATTGTGAACAGCACAGTGTGGCTGTCTTCATGTGGAGACATCTGTTGCATAAACTTAATTACAGCTTACCCCCTCCTCTCTCCCATGACAAGAGGAAGACACACACACACACACACACACATGCACACGCACACTTCACTCCCTCGTATTCTGAAGTAAGAGAAATTTATAAAATCTTCTTGTCCTTTTCTCTTCCTTTCTGCCTTTCTTGCTCTACAGTTAAATGAGCATTAGTTCTCTTCTAGGATGCCTCTTATGAAGACAGACTTCTGTCTTCAGGTGCTTTGTTGTGGCTTCAGACATTTCCATTCCCTTTTTCGGGAGCACACACCACAGAGTCTGGGACATGAAAATGCATGTTTTATGAATGAGTTCAGGGCTCTTGTGAATTTTTAAAGCCTGTGTGACATTTTGAGCGTAATCCTCGAACAGATGGGCTTCCCCAAAAATACACAGATGCACGTGTGGGATATTCCTTTCAGAGTTTGCCAATAGTCTGGTCTTTAATTACTCAATTTACTCAGCTTTTGAAGTGGGATCTGTTTTGCATTTGTGCCGGTTTGTTTCATGTGTCCACCTGCACGGTGTTGTTGCAGTCCATTTTACTGTGATGGCCATTACTTTTATCTTTACAGGTGATTCCAAAAGATTACAAGACCATGACTGCCTTGGCCAAGGCCATCTCCAAGAATGTCCTCTTTGCTCACCTGGATGACAACGAGAGAAGGTAAAAAAATCTTTGTGACCCCAGTGACATCTTTAATATGTTTGCACAACATCCACTGTGATTCCAGCAACCCAAATGTGTGCTTGAACTGTGAATGCATGTTTTTAAGCTGATAAAATCATAGAGGCCATTGTTACAGTTGAGTCTATTGCCCTTGTGGCCACTGTGTGCCAGTGTTGACTGCATCTCATCACCCGCATCGGGGAACACAGACAGATGTGGCAGAGAAGGGGGTGCAGTTATGGGTGGATAAGGGGCAACTGGATGTGCCTGTGTATGCCGTATGTCATTGTGTTGTTAGTTGTCATGGTAACCCGCGTGCATATCAGTATCATGTTGCGTATTCAGATATTCAGGGCGGAGGTGCATAGACACAGTGCTCCGTAATCAACAATTCTTCATAGCTGTGTTAAAGAGAAAGAAAGATGCCAATTTTCCTCTGCCCCCCCCCCTTTTTACCATCTGCTCCTACTCATTGTTATTTCACGTTCCCCCTCTCTTCAGCCGCCCTCTCACCATCCTTCCATCTGTCCCATATCTGCAGTGATGGCTGAGTTTGGCTCAGGCAGGGGATGGGGTGTTGTGGGAAAGGCTTTCAGGTGGCGGGCGGGCGGACTCGGCAGGAGGAATAGTGTTTCATTGGCGAGGAGAATCCATTATGTCCCATGAAGAGGAAACACCGGAGCTTTCCTGTTGGCTAAAGACAGCACGGGCCAAACCCAAAACACAGTTTTTCCACTCTTTCGTCAGCTGACAATTTACCATGCTGCCTTGGCACAGGCACACAGACCTCTGATTGCACGTCACTGACTCTGAAGGAGCCTCGAGGCGGGTGCAACATGTGATAGAACTGGACAGTTTGAAAAACCATGTCCTTGGGTGGCTGATGTGGCAGATTAAAGTTACAACAGAAAAAAATATCTGGCAGCAGATGATGCCCATCAGCTTTTAATATACTCAAGGCCTCTTGCCATGCAAAGCAATGTAATGGCGTTGTCATCAGCCCATGAAACCATGCATGATGCAGAATTTATTTGACTGGCTGTCGTGTTTGCTGTCTCAATATACACAGCAAGCTTAAACCAGTAATGCTGTGCACACAGGAATTTATTGTTGTGGGATTTGTGGGTGAATATGCAGCTAGCATTGCAGCACGGTCTCAACAAGTGAAAACCTTGTCGGATTTCCTAGATTTTACAGAGACATGGCAGTTAGTTGGATTTGTCTGCTCATAACTCTTTATTCTTATCCCAGTTGGTCTTACAGTGTCCACCCCTCTCTTCTGCTCTTCCTCACTCTTCACTTACAGCTAATGATGCTGGACCGCTGGCTGGTGGCTTGGTCGCATTGCAGTTGCGTTGCGGTTGTTGTGCCTGGAGCCCCGCTGACAGAAATGTGTTGATGTATGCCCAATGTGGTCTTGCAGCATTAATGAAACACTGCGCAAAGCAACCAGAAGGCCTGTACACATGGCTCGGTCACTTTAGAGTACACTACAAGTTCTCATTGGTAAGCTTTGGCATAAAACTGTGCCTAAGAGGGCACAGTGATCTTTGCCCATCCTCAGTCATCTATCATAACGGTGTAAATTCCTTTGCAAACAGGCGTCAAAACATAAAATCAAGTTAAACTCAACTTCAGAGTGAAGAATAATTTTTGCTTGTTGGTGCCTTCTGTTGTTGGCATTGATGAAGTGACAGTAAAGTACATCACCCTCTCTCAATGTGCCAGAACTGCCTTGGACTGACACAGATTAGCAGATGGAGTCCGACTACACCGCCCCCTCTCTGCCTCTCACTCTGTCTTTCTAGGTCTTCTTTCGTTCTGGAAACAGCTGTCCATTTGGTTTATCAGAAATTCCTGCACATATGGTCTCATTAGAGAGATTGGGACAATATACACATGCTCCAGCTATGGGTCTGTTTGTGACCTGATGTTACAAGAACAAACTATTTCTCGTCATCACAATGGATCAGTTCATGCAATATTACAGTGTGGGTTGGGTACGTGAAACAGTTTTTTCTTAGATTTTTGTTTTTGTTTTTTTTGGACTACAGATGAACCGTGTTCTTTCAATTTTGTGCAGTAATTTCTTTGAGACCTTCATAGAATTTTGTTTGAGGTGAGTGTGTAAGAGACACAACGCAAAAAAAAAAAGAAGTGCTGATAGCTGTGTGTGTGTGTCAAGGAAACAACTTGTGTGATTAGTCACTCAGCAGTTATGTAAGCTGAACACCACACAATTTGCTCCCCCATTAGCACTATATTATGCTATCATCCCCTTCAGTAATGAGTAAAACCAAAAACAATGAAGCCCTCTTTGTTTTCCCTGCTCTCTCCAGTGCCCTCTTTTTCCTCTCATCGCTTTTTCGCGGCCGATTTTCCCCTCGTTGTCTTGTCCTCTTTCATCCTGTCTCACATCCATTATCTGTCTCATGTAACTTTCTAGAAATTCAATGAGACTCTGCTGGCCCTGTAAGCACTTCATTTTTAATAAGCTTAATAACAGACACTGGTAGACAGGGCTGTTTTTTCTTTCTACTTTCTTATTCCCTTGTTTCCTTTTAAAATGATTGTGTCTCTGTAGCAGCCATACAGCATGTGCTTTCTTTTGAAATTACTTTTCCATTTAATTTTACAGACTGTACTCAGAAACAATGAAAAACATGTAATTTTGTGTATTAAATTTTAAAACATTAGTCATTTGGGTTTAGTTAATGATCACATATCATGCCACTTTTTGACTTTTCTAAGATGATATATTAGTAAATGGACTAGAAGTGTTACTCTCCATATGCACACTGATGACACTGCATGATTAAAGGTAATTCAGTTTGATTAAATTTAGTGTTTAAGCCAGTCTGTAACACACGTTTATGAGCATTATAGTACATGTGTTTTCACAGTTTTTTCCATCAGTGAAGTGAACCCATTCGTTTTTTGTTGGGGCTGAGATGAGTCTGTGTATAATTACAGGAATGAGCGAGACAGGAGAACAATGATCCAGGAGGGGATCTTGGGACAAGAAAATATTACTTAAACTAAAACAGAGCCAGTCTGTGGTCTGTGCTCTGATCATATCCTGTTTTGTAAATGTCTGCTTCCTCAGCTTTCATTGCAAGCAATTTAAAGATGTCAGGGTAATGTGTGTTTGTGTGTGTGCTGTTCAGGAGCATTCATGAAGAAAGATGAGAGAAAAGGTATTTGCCTTGTCTCTTTTTCGCTCATCCAGACAAAGGACTGTTGAGCTTATGCCATGACGAGGCATCCGTCGGCCATATGTCCACAATTCACAAGAATTCTACTCCTCCTACAGCACTGGTCAAGCACTGCGCTCAAGGTCAAGGTCATGGTGACACTTGATGTTTTACAGGCAATAAACTGTGAATTATGATGGATTGTGAGCTGGATGAGCTACTACGTCATTGACATTCTAGTTTTAAAGCTGCTGAAGTGCAGAGCCGCCTGACCACATGTAAAGGCAGAAAAGGAAAGAGACAGCAGCATTCAGTGAGAAGAAACATGGCATTGGCTCATTTTGCTGCCTGTGCCCTTTGCTGTACTTTTTGTCTATCTTACTGCTCTATTATCCTTGAGATAACTCTTTTTGGACTCCGGTAGAGTAGCTTTGCATGATTGACAGTGAAAAATAATCCTTATTTATCTTATACAGGCCTTGATGCAGCCCCTCACGTCATCCTTTGTCTGCAACAACCTGTTTTAGCTCCTAAGGCCGTACTCCTATTCTTCTGGTTGGCTGCCACTCTCAAACTGAAGATTTGAACAGCATCTGGACAGGGCTGCTGTGCTCACAGAGCTGACCATATTAAAGATATCCCAGTCTTTAACATCCGTATAAAGAAAATCATCATTATCACCATAAAAAGGTAGTCAGAAACTAAACATTTAGAGCCGTCTGAAGCCTGAGCTTTTGGCTTAAAAAGAATTACTTGTACATATGCTGACCTCCATTATTTGAAACTTTAGCCATGTTGACCATCTAACTGTATATTTAATACAGAAGCTTAATACAGAAGGTCCACTTTAAGCAAAAATTGTACTAAGTGTTAATACAGTATTGTATAGGCTTTACATTATTATGAGAAACATACACACACAGATGCATGAACAAGCATACACACACACATTACAAGTACATTCTCCAGTATGCATGTGAGAATGTTTTCCCAGTGTGTCTGCTCCAGCTGGGAGCATGGAGTCTTTGATTAACACGCCATTCCATATGTCAAACTTTATGACCTCAAAGTTTTTGAGCTCCACCAGCCATGTGTTTGTGTGGCGTATGTAGTCCATCTTTCCTCAGATGCCTGGAAGTGCAGCCCTAACAGGTTTTGCTGCGTTACAGAATTCAACAAAAAACATTATTTTATTATTAAAAAGGAGATTTAAGGAGAAGTACACACTTTTTATTTTGTTTCCAGCATGGAAAAGATACATTATTTATAGTTATCCTCCAAGACACCCATGCAGTTCTGTCTAAAAATCAGAGAACACTTTTGAAGATACTTCTGCTTGTTTTAATTTTTTACAACAAATGATTTTTCATTATGAATTTTGAAAAAATATCTTATTGCTGGTATGCCCCAGTTTTACTTTAATAGCAGCATGCATTTGAGCTACTTGGTCTCAAAAACATGTGTTTTGCTTTCTCTCTCCTCAAGTTCCCCATGAATCTGAGGTCAGGCGACTGTAGAGAAAAGTCCATGACAGTCAACAATTCTTGCTTTTCAACTTGTCCTTTAAGTGTGTTAGGACTCATTATACTGCTGCTGTGAGAATCCTTTTCCACAGCAATGCAAATTTGAGAGGGCTGCATCCCCTTGGTCAGGGTGTAGTTAATTCAGTGCAGTTGTCCAACTCCAGAACATCACAAAACACTCTCAGACTTGAATTGTTTTTCAGTGTGTTTGACTTTCCCTCATGCTTGTCTTCTTGCATACATCCTTCTGTTAATTCTAGAAATCTCAAACCTGGATTCATCAATACACTGAAGTGTTGATATGTCTTAGTGCACCATTGCCTTTTTCCCCCCTCTTAAGAATAGGTTTACAGATTCCTACTCATTCTTTAAAACTATCACTCAGTGGCCCTTTTTGATCTTGATTGTAGCCTTAAACATTTTATTTGATAAATTCTGTATTTGTGATAAACTTGCTTTTCTGTGTCTTATTGAGCAAAGGTTAATGTACTGCGCTTGTCATGGTGTAGTAACTTCTACCAGTGTGCTGAGCACTAGTCCCTTAGAAACTTTGTCTCTCTTTTCTTACTTTCTTCACTTTTGTGTGGGTCTGTTTTGTCTTTACCTTTGTTGCGTATGTATGATTTTGATGGTAGTTTATCTTCTCTAACTGTGTTGTTAAAAGAGAATAAATATTCTTCAAAATAGATTTAGCACTAATTTGATGCTGAGAAGGCCCCTCTTTGTGTAAAATAGCAATTTTAACCTCTTTACGTAGTTAAAATAACTATTAACATAGTTCTTGTAGCATGGTTGCCTCTGGGAAACATCTTAATGTACCTTATATCGATTCTTGTGGGGAAATTTGTACTCTGCCCATGAGTCTTCAACTTTTTGTGTTTTTAAATGTTTCCAGATTCTCACATTTTCTGATTGTTTTCAGATGTACATAAAAATATGAGAGATTTTTGATGCACTCTCAGACATGTTGACCCCACTGTACATATAGCACCCATGTCAAACACGAGTCTAAATGCAGTACAAAGTCAGGAATACTTTGTTATTGATTTAAAAACTGTGAGCGAACGAACATACACCAAGGACAGTATCTTCATGTGCTTTTCTGTTTGACCTTGACTGGTCTTTATAGTAATATCTGAACCTCTGTCACATTGTTGCTGCTAGCAAGCCAAAGGGTGGACCCTTCTATTTGCTATCCATTAGCTGCCATAATGACCTCGTTATAATATGTTCCTACAAACAGACACATGGTTACACAAGATAAGCAAGGAACATGTGTTTGATTTCAGCCAAATCAACCCATGTCAATACTGCAGCTGTATAGCACTTATCATATCAAGTGAAACTATCATCTTATCTTACTATTTAGGATGTCTGATTATTGTGTTTTCATTTCAGCTAACTTATAGCACTCAGATTTGAATACTTTTCAGACTACATGTTTAAATAGGAAAATATCTGTGTTGATAACAGACTCAGATCATACTTTCTTTTGCACCAATTTGGATATGGTCTCAGCCACTTTTGAAGTTTACAGGCCTTGTATATGCATGTGCACGCACTGTGTGCATGTAAATACAGCCTGTTTATCCAGGTGTGCCCTCATTTGCCAGCCTATCTCCCCAGCACTTCCTCCAGTTAAATGCCCATTGTGAGCCAGTCTTTTAATATGGTAAGTAGAAGCACTATCAGCTATTTAAACACAAGTTTTTCTTATCGAACTTCCTACTGAAGTGATATAAAATTAGCCTTTTGATAGCAATGAGCCATGTATGTGTTAATGCTGGCCTATTTTTTGAGAGGTTTTTTTTGCACACCTGGTTAAACGACCTTGATGACCCTCCACTTTTCTGTATGTGAGAGCAACGATTGAGAGAAAACACATTAATTCTTGAAGGACTCTGGGAAATCTTTCAGGAGTGCATTTATACTTCCCTTGACACAAACAAAACGTACACAAATAGACTCATCAGGTTCTCTACTCCTGCCCGCCTGCATTATTGCAATGCCCTCATACCACAAAGTGCTCTCATGGGGACAGTACACACAGTAGAAGCCCTGCTCTCTGTCTATCCACATAAATAGTCTGGCAGGCATGAGGAAGCCCTGTTTATCCCATTTCTTGAGCTGTCTTGGCAGAGTTTGTAGTATTTTAAAATAACATTGCCATCTGGTAACAGGAGTTGTTAAATCTTTTCAGGTCAGGACCTAAATGTAATTCAACCAAAAGATGCTCTTTATCTCTGATAAGTAGAGAACCAGAAAGTGAAAAAAAAAACAACCAAAAAAATAAATGATACTCCAGAAGCAAACCAGTTTTACTCCTAACCATAAGAAGCAGTATGTGCACAACAACAAAACAATGGCAGTTAAAATTTAAGGTTACAATGGGGGAACGGGGTTGTAAAGAGGTGGCACTTGCCTAATCCTGCCTGCTTTAATCCTCAAATTAACTAGTTGAGTAATGAGTTGATGAAGTGACTCATTAGATGGCCTTTGGCCCTTAAACCCTGACCTCTGCACCTTCCCCACTAGCCCCTGCTGATGGACAGGGACCATCTTTAGTGTATGGGCAGTCTTTTTCTCTCTGTGTGCATCTGTGTGTGAAGTGCAAAAAAAAACAACAGATAAATTTGCGAGCTGCAGAAAACTTAAACATATAAACAACAGTGGAGGGAAAAGGCACTTAAATGACCTGAGGGAATAATCTGTGTCGTCTTGTGTTCCAGCGGAAGTTTATTTAAGGCCTGTGTGAAGGGACAAAGCAACAGAGAGGATGCAGTGGGAGATAGTGTACTGTCTAGCCTTATCAGATGATCACAACTGTCATCATCATATCTGATAGCTCAGCAGAAGTGATGTGGAGCTTGAGCTCTGTGCTATAGTGGGTTAATATTTGAAACACATAAAGATTGTTTCTAAAATCACAAAGAGTAACAAAATGTGACAAAATTCAGCCACACACTTCCCACATCAACATTCACTCAGGGATGCAGTGTGTTGTTACCATATAGCAGCCCCTAGGGGGTGTTTTTGGCACACAAAGATAAGAGGTATTAACTATCACTGGACTCATTGCTTTTTCCAGACAAATACACTTGTTGTAATGGAAGCAGTATCAACAGACACCTACAAGTTGTGTGTGTGTGTGTGTGTGTGCCTGTAGGTATACACAAATGCACTTGTATTAGGTGACCTCCTGCAGACTGCTCTGTCCTTCCTAACAGTATACAGTGCAGGGTAAACAGGATGTAGAATGAATGGCTGAGTGGATGACTGTTCTCACACCCAAATCTCTTTTTCTTGAGATTTTAGGATGACTATTGAGGAAGTATCCCGTTGACTTTGTGTGTCTTTTCCCATCATTGAGAGGACTTGTTTCTCTGTGTGTTCAGGTGAAGTGTAGTGAGGATGTTTGACTGTGTCTATGATTTGTATTTTATGGTGGGCAGTACGCAGCATGAACAAATTAGCAGGTTTGTGTTGTGTGTTGTTTAGTCTATTTGTTTGAGTGTGTGTTTGCATTTCCTGTCTTGCCGGTCCCCTCATTCACTCTCTGTGTGTTCTCATCCTTGTTTTTCCTGAGAGCCCGGTGGTCTTCTATTTCCCCCCTTTTAGAATTCACTACTTTCTCTGTCTCTTCCTGTCTTTCTCCCTCTCTCAGTCATGCAGGCTCATTCACATCTACATCCACACTAAATCCAGTCCCTCCCCCACATTCATGTGTAGTCTTCTATCTGTCCCCTGCATGGCTTTGTGCTGCTGCCACAATGCCAGGGGCCAGGCGATGAGGTCACTCACCACAGGAGACCTGCAGGCCTGACTGAACCTCAACCATCCCCACCGCCATCCAGCCTACAGAGAACTAACAGGCCAGCAGTCTCACCTCCCCCAGCATATCACATCTTTGCTTCAGCTCAGACAGCTTCACCTTTACGCCCATACAAATCACAGTGCGCACACAAAAACATATCATTTCTAGGAAGTTCATATCAGCCAGGCTGCATGTTTGCATGCTAGTGCAGATAAACACTTAACTATGCACGTCAGCAAGTGCACACATGTATGCACAAACACAGTTAAGCACACTCATCCGTACAGAAAGCTGGAAACTTTTGTCCTCTCTCATACCCTCTCTGTGTCCCCAACCTGTCTCTTGCTGCCTCTTCTGCCCCGTCATCTTTCTCCATCCTTGGATCCATCCAATTCTCATCAAATTCTTTGTAAAGTAGTGAGTAATAGAGAAGTAATGGTGTCTAGAGGCCTTTTAGAACGCTGCATTCCCTCCAAGATGTACCCCAGAGTCTGTGCAGGAGAGTTTTCCAGCTCACAGGATTCTTCTCTGCCCTTTCATCTGCTTATACCATCAGTTTGTGTGAGTGTGTGTGTGTATGTTCATTGTTTTTTTTGCGTGTTGGTATGTGTGTGCACCTTTTGTGTGTAAGAACTCATGTACATAAATGATTTAAAAAAAGTTGTCTGTGCATTTGTGTTTCTGTACATGCATGAATGCACACTACATATCCATCCCTGTTTGTGTAGCAGTAAAGTGGAACACCTCCATTTTGGATCCGAACATTATCTAGATCAGATGTCCAAAGTGGAAGAAGCAGTGAATCATCTCAACCTCACTTCAGTTTCTCTGAACAAAATTGGCCTCAGAAATGGAAACGAGGAGCAAGAAAAGTTAAAATCACAGTTAACACTTTTAGACCTTAGGCAGGCATCTGTGTGTATAGTCCTATAGTGGTTAAGAGTACCTCAGGTCAGTTGTGATTGTGAAAAGTGTCACGTTTCATTTCATGTGAATGAATGTGTAGAATAAAAGTGGGAGTGTGTATGACACTAACTTTGTAGCCAGTGTTGCCCCTGCTGTGTGGACATGATGTTCCTGCAACCCTTCAGTGCCTTTATAGCTCAGCCAATCCCAAAATACTACCCACACACTGACCACCACATTGTGACAGAGCAGCCCAGCGCCTTACAGAAGAGGCTCAGTTGGCCCATGGCCTCCTATTGTATACATCCCGTCTGCTTTGTCTATGCTACTGCGATAGATTCCAGTGCACAGGAACAGACAACAGTCTTGTTATAGTGTGTTAATTCTCCCATGACCTCTTCGTTGGTTTGATGGTGTCACTCTGTTTGAGTTTTATTTAGACAAGAGGCGCTCAGCCCATTTGCATGCTTGATAAGCTACAGTATGGGGCATCTCATAGAGTTTGTTTATCAGATTTTAGGCCATAGTAGACTGACTAGGCTTTTCAGGACATATTTTTCTTTAATAATTTGAAGACCAAAGAAATTATCAATATCAACAGGGTTGTCGTACCTGCTCAGTTAATTGTATTAAAATTGCTGTTTTTGTATAAAATTAATACTTGAAAAGATCTGTTGCATGTCATCAATTTGCAGCTTGCAACACGGCCTTACACATAGTAGTTTAAAGGCAGAAACAAAGACAAATTCATATGCGCAGTCATGTGAAAGAGGAAAAAAGTTTAAGTACAACCCCATTCAGTAGCTTGTAGAACCACCTTTAGCAGCAATAATTCTGTATTTTCTGTATGACGTTATCAGCCTCTCACATCGTTGTGAAGAAATTTTGGCCCACATTCTTTACAATGTTACTTCAGTTCATTGAGGTTTGGGGGCATTTGTTTATGCACTTAAGGTCCCGCCACAGCATTTCAATCAGGATGAGGTCTGGACTTAGACGGGCCATTGCAACACCTTGATTCTTTTCTTTTTCAGCCATTCTGTTGTAGATTTGCTGCTGTGTTTGGAATAATTGTCCTGTTGCATGACAGGACAATGGCCAAGCTTTAGCTGTCTGCAAGGTGCCCAGGTCCTGTGGCTGAAAAACAAACCCAAACCCACCACTCCACCACTGTACTTGACAGCTGGCATGAGGTGTCTGTGCTGATATGGTGTGTTTGGTTTTTGCCAAATGTGGCACTGTGCATTATGGCCAAACATCTCCACTTTGGTCTCGTCTGTCCAGAGGACATTGTTGCAGAAGCCTTGTGGTTTGTACAGATGTAACTTTGCAAACCTAAGCCATACTGCCATGTTGTTTCCTTCCAAATGAGCCATACTTGTTCAGTCTTTTTCTAATTGTGCTTTTTCTGTTCTTTAACATTTAACATGTCGAAGCATTGCACAGTCTGACCTTCGGGTGAATTTGCTGGGACATCCACTCCTGAGAAGATTGGGGCATGGTATTAACACACACCTGAATTCTCCAGACCAGTACACTGCTAAAACTTCTGCTTTTATAGAGGTGGTCACACTTGTTGATGATCAGTTAATCAGTTGCATTCGATTAGCAGCACCTGGCTGCTACTTACCCTCTTAAGTCCTATGGAAGCAGTAAGGGTGTAATCAGATTTTTGCAGGCTTGCACGGAGTGTGAAAACTTTGTTTTTCACATGACTGTATTTGAGAGAGTGCGAGAGAGAGAAGCAGAGTAGATTCATAACTAAGGTTTTTCCTAAAATAGATTTGGCGACACTCCTTTAAATATAAAAATTGAGCACAGGTCATATAATTTTTTGTCATTGTTCAGTGAAGAATCCAAAATTGACAAATCTGTCCCACATTTTTTTTTTATTATTGATGTCCTTATCTATTCTCTGTCACTTTTGGCTTCCTTAGTATTGGTAAGGTCTGTGTTAAAATAGCATTGTGTATCTACCCCCTTGAATTTAGTGTGTTTTTAGCCAAAATGTTTGAAGTCAATTTAGGGCACCAAGGAGAGCACAGAATATCAAGGAAAATATAGAACGAGTATTTATAATTACAAATGATTTCCCTAATAATCGGGAACGAAATTCATACTTTCAAGGCTTGGTGAGAAAATTGCAGTTCTCCTTGTATCAAATGAGGTGCTATATTTGTTTCTGGTTAATAAGTTCCTAACATTAGCACATTCCATGGTGGTAGCATATTATACACAAGTTGGTAGCTGGCTGCTCAACATGGTTCAGGTCTGCAGTCTGTCTGAAGCTGTCTTTTTACAGCAGCGAAAGCCTTACGTCAGTCAGATGTCAGCTGGTGAATGTCAGTTATTTCTCTCCTCTAAAGCACCCGGTGCACCATTACCTCATTGCCCCCCCCAGTGCCAGTTGATAATTACACACACACGCTATGGTAAACAATTTTAGGCCTTAGTAGTTATACAGGGCATACCTCTTTTAGTTCTCTCCATATAGTGATCTGCTTGCCATCCCTGCCTCTTCCTTGTGGCCCCGGGTTGTTTTCAGAGTTTTCTGCCCGTGTATGTGTTTGAGCGTGTATGTATAATGTGCCATGTTATGTAAACACCTCTCAGGTTTAAACCCCAACAAAGGACAATTGCTGTCCTGATCTGCTTCTCAAATGCTTATCTTGTTTTAGCTCTTGTCTTCTGCGAGGTGGGAGTGACAGAGGGAGGGGAGTGCAGAGGAGAGCGGAGAGGAAAAGACATCCCCGCAGGACAGCGGTGTGCCTTTTGATGTTAGGCGACATGTCAAGATACTTGTGGATGCGTGTGTGTTTGTGTGTGAGAGACAGAGTAATAGAGGCACTGCTCTTGGCACCTCTACATAATGTATAGGGTTATTTTAACTTTATACTATATATTTGTGTACGTTCAGTGTAATTACTTCTTTTCTTTCTCTGCAAGATGGGTGAGGAAAAGCGTATGTTTCTCCGTGTTTCTCTTTCAGTCATTCCAGTGACATTTCCCCTGTAGACACATCAGAGAGGTAGAGGCTTAGTCCTGTCAGCACCTGATTCAGCCTGACCCTTTTTCTCTTTAAGTGGAGGAAGAGCTCGCTTTTTCCTGCCCTGCGGCAACGAACAGAGAAAGGGGTCATTAGGAAGGTGTGAAAATCCAGTGCTGAAAATGTGAACTGCACTGACAGCATGATGAAACTTAGTTAAAATAAGCAGAGGAAAAAATAAGTTTTAGTGCAGTGCAGCAGTAGCCCACTGTGCCGAGAAAATGGAAGAAGGAAAGGAGAGAAAGGGAGAGGCAGCAGGGTTGGACATGTTTGTGATGTTTTCAGGCTGACATCATGGCTACATCAGCAGGTGGTATGTGTTGGATCATCAGGTAGTCCTGTAAAACAGCCTTGTCACACTTAATACACACAACAGTCCATTAAAAGGGCGGCAGGAAGTCTCTACCCATGTCACCGGAAGGCCAGCAATGTAGTCAGAGACTTCGAACGATTTTTTTGGTCAGTAGAGAAGGAGAAAATATATTGGATATAGAATTGATACTGTCCCTGGGGAATCACTCAGCATTTGTCTGTAATACTATACAAAATTGTAATAATTATAAACCTTTTGAATACTGTAATGAGGCATAAATTGACAGTTAAGAAACAATCAAAGTTTATTTATTTTCTGCCCTGTAATACATCCTCCTTTCTCCTTACATCTTTCTATCAACTTCTCACTCTTTCTTCTCAGACTGGTTCTTTCTTCCACTGCCATGAAACACTGGCTCACACCTCCCTGATGACAACCTGAGTGTGTATACTTTTGTTGTGTGCGTGCTGGGAGAGAGTGTTTGAAGCAGTAGTAATAGAAGGGAAATGAGATTGCTCTACTTTCACATCATTATCATTGCTAGCTGTTAAACTGCTGTAAAATAGCTTTTGTAAGCATGTATATGTGTATATGTTTGCATGTTTATTTAAAAACAAGTGTGTTAACAAGGTGTTGATTAAGCTTGGTCTGGTAAAAGACCCAAGTTGTTTGGTATTCACTGCTTCTGCTGGATGCTTCTCAACACTCATAAAGAAATCTGACTCTTTGGTTTTCTCTCTCCAAAGATGAAATAAGGTGAGAGGAAATAACTGGTGCTATCCTCTGAAAAAGAGAGCTTCAAATCAAAAGAGCTTTGCCCCGTGGTATAATTCAGAAGTGCGTGCCTTAAAGCAGATAACTCGTAAGCTGGAGAAGAAATGGGGTTGCACTCATTTAGAAGGTGCTCATCTGGCCTGGAAAAATAGTTTGTTGCTGTATAAGAAAGCCCTTCGTAAAGCTAGGACATCTTACTATTCCTCACTGATTGAGGAACACAAGAACAACCCCAGGTTTCTGGGGCTTCTTCGTAGATAACAATACTGACGTATTGTTATCTACGGCATCTTTCAAAAACGCAGATACTTATTTAGACTCTTTCTCTCCGATTGGTCTTTCTGAGTTAACTACAGTAATTATTTCCTCTGAACCATTAACGTGTCTATTGGACCCCATCCCTACAAGATTGCTCAAAGAAGTCCTACCATTAATTAATGCTTCAATCTTAAATATACTCAATCTATCTTTATTAAAAGACTACGTACCACAGGCCTTTAGACAGCAGTAATTAAACCATTACTTAAAAAGCCTTCTCTTGACCCAACTGTCTTAGCTAATCATAGGCTGATCTCTAACCTTCCTTTTATTTCTAAGATTCTTGAAAGAGTAGTTGCAAAACAGCTGACTGATCATCTGCAGAGGAATGGTTTATTTGAAGAGTTTCAGTCAGGCTTCAGAATTCATCACAGCACAGAAACGTCTCTAGTGAAGGTTACTAATGATCTCCTTATGGCCTCTGACAGTGGACTCATCTCTGTGCTTGTCCTGTTAGACCTCAGTGCAGCATTAAATACTATTGACCATAATATTCTCTCTGCAGAGAGTAGAACATACCTTGGGTATCAAAGAAATTGCATTACAGTGGTTTACAGTGGCTGCTATGGGCTTCCCATGATGCACTGAGCACTTTTTCTTCCTCACTTACTTTCACTCTCCATGTGTTTATACACCACTTGCATTTAATCATTAGCTATTATTAACCCGTTCTCTCTCCCATAGTGGGTCTTTTTTGAAAATTTTTGAATTGAATTGAACTGTTAGTGGTAGTATAACAAAGTGGAAGCGATTGGGAATGACAGCAACTCAGCCACGAAGTGGTAGGCCATGTAAAATCACACAGCAGGATCAGCAAGCCTTACATCATCAAGCCCAATGCAAAGAGTCGGATGCAGTGGTGTAAAGCATGAGTTGGGCTTGGCCCCTTAGTTCCAGTGAAAGAAACTCTTAATGCTTCAGTATACCAAGATATTTTGGACAATTTTATGCTCCCAACTTTGTGGGAACAGTTTGGGGATGGCCTCTTTCTGTTCCAACATGACGGCGCACCAGTGCACAAAGCAAGGTCCGTAAAGGGTCTTTACCCTAAAATATAAAGTGCCTTGAGGCGACTGTTGTTGTGATTTCGCGTTGTATAAATTAAATAAAATTGAATTGAATTAAAGATATGGATGAGTGATTTTGGTGTGGACAAACTTGACTGACCTGCACAGAGTCCTGACCTCAACCCGATAGAACACCTTTAAGAGCACTTAGAGCGGAGACTGTGATTCAGGCCTTCTTGTCCAACATCAGTGTCTGACCTCACAAATGTGCTTCTGGTAGAATGTTCAAAAATTCCCTTAACACACACCTAAACCTTGTGGAAAGCCTTCCCAGAAGAGTTGAAGCTGTTAAAACTGCAAAGGGTGGGCCAACATCATATTAAACCCTATGGATTAAGAATGGGATGTCACTCAAGTTCATATGCGTGTGAAGGCAGACGAGTGAATACTTTTGTTAATATAGTGTACACTATATAGCCAAAAGTATTCGCTTGTCTGTCTTTCCACAAGGTTTCCAAGAGGTTTAGGTGTGTGTTTATGGGAATTTTTTTTACCATTCTTCCATTAGCGCATTTGTGAGGTCAGACACTGATGGTGGACGAGAAGGCCTGGCTCACACTCTCCGCTCTCTTTCATCCCAAAGGCGTTCTGTCGGGTTGAGGTCAGGACTCTGTGCAGACCAGTCAAGTTCTTCCACACCAAACTCGCTCATCCATGTCTTTATGGACCTTGCTTTGTGCACTGGTGTGCAGTCATGTTGGAACAGGAAGGGGCCATCCCCAAACTGTTCTCACAAAGTTGGGAGCATGAAATTGTCCAAAATGTCTTGGTATGCTGAAGCATTAAGAGTTCCTTTCACTGGAACTAAGGGGCCGAGCCCAACTCCTGAAACCCCCCCACACCATAATCCC
>VUQI01033302.1:0-16573 GCA_015106735.1 Paratilapia polleni | reverse complement strand
ATGACTTTACTCCAGTCTGCTATGGTCCAATCCTTATGGTCTTTTGCAAATTTCAGCCTGGCTCTTCTTTGCTTCTCATTGATGAAGGGCTTTTTTCTAGCTTTACACGACTTGAGCCCTGCCTCTAGGAGCCTGTTTCGAACCGTTCTCGCTGTGCACTTCACCTCTACCATTTGCCATTCTTTTTGTAGGTCACTTGATGTCATCCTACGGTTCCTGAGTGACATTCGAATGAGGTGACGGTCATCCTGGTCAGTGGAGAGTCGTTTTTGGCCTCTGCCAGACTGTAGCTTTGTTGTTCCCAATGTCTGCTGCTTGACCTTGTTCTTATGAACTGCTGTCTTAGAAATTTTAAGGATGGAAGCAACCCGATGCTCACTGTATCCCTCTGCCAGTAAATTCAGAATTGAACCCTTCTTTTCCTCACACAAAACTTTTCTTTTGATTTTTCTTTTGATTTCTTTTGGCATGGTCAATACTAGCACTGTCTATTGCAAGAGGATAGTGATGACCACAGCAATGGTTTTTATACTTTTCCTCGTTAAATAAGATTTGGTTCAGGTGATCACCTCATCAGTACCTTATTAGGTAGAAACAGGTGTGCTTGTGTTGGAATTCAAGAGACACTGGAATGGAATGACTGTCATGAATGTAGAGATGCTGATTTGTGAGAAATTTGCAGTGGTCTCTTAATTTTTTTCCAGAGCTCTCTCTCATATATATATATATATATATAGTTGTTTTTTTTCCCCCTCTGGCCCTAATCCTCTCCTGTAAAAAACATGTTCAGATGAAGGACAAATATAAAAATCAAGGCAAGGAACAGCCATTTATTCTTGAACCATGAACCTGTAAAAGAAATAGGGTTATATATTTATCATAAAAATGTGTTTGTGTGTGTTCAGGTCTATTCATGGGTACATATAGTTTGTGAAAAATTAAGTATACTGGATTTGTTGGCTTTTTTTGGGGACATATTTGGAAAAGCAAACAACATATCCTCTTTGATACGCCACAATGAAAATGAGCTTTTTTAAAATAATTTCTTCAACAAAAATACCAATAGCTTCAATATTTCAGCCTAGAAAAAGAAGTATACCCTTGGTCTCAAGCTAGTATTAGCATGTTTAGCAGAAACAATCTCTTATATGTGTTTTGCACAACTGTCCAGACATCTCTGACACCTGAAATGTGACTGCTCTAGACAAATTAATAACCCTCCATGTCTTCTTGCTGAGCCTTGTTGGATTTGCAAATCAAATCAAACAAATAAAAACAAAACCTGAAAGAGGCGTACACCATTTCCCAACCAAAATCTGGAATTAATAAGAACCTTGACGGGAGAATGTGCATAACTATAAGATAATTCAGATTCATACAAAAACATTTTTAGAAAGACGCAGATAGTGAAGTAGTGAATTGAAGCCAGACTGTAAAAGTTAAATCTACTGATAACTCAACTGACACATTTAATTTCATTTCACATCACATGCTACTTGTGGATTCACTTTATCATATGCAATCAAATCAGCAGTGTTATCCACGCCAGTGAGCACAGCACCATATACATAAGTAAAATCAAATCTCAACTTAAATTCCACTCTGTATTTCGCCGCTTCCCAGCACATACTTCAAGAGCAAAGAGAATACCAGATCATAGATATCTAAAGGAGTGTATAATTACTGGCCCTGATTCAGTTTTGGGGGGATTTTAAGGTGTGATAAATATAGAAGTTAGTTTGTTTTTTTTTAACTTTCATTTAACCAGGAGAGAACTCCTGATAAAGTTAAGATAAGATAAGATAAGTTAAGATAAAGTGCTAGAAAAGTCTTTTTCGAAAATATTTGAGACAAAAATAGGTAGTATTAACATAGCTTGTTTTTTGACATGGCAGGAGCAAAAAGGAGCTCCCAGACAAAAACAAAAACCCATGCAAGCAAGTGGACAACATGCAAACTACACACAGAAAGGCCATGCCTGGGATCAAACCCAGGACCCTCTTCCTGTCAGGCAACAGTGCTAACCACTTAGCAACGTGGCATGCTGTGCTTACTTTTCTAATCCAAATCCTTAAAAATTTGTAAAAATGTCAAATTCACATGTCTATAACATTTCCATTATCTGTAAGTGCCAATTCCGAGAGAATCAAGTGTTTACTTGTACAAATATACGTTAAAAAAGGCCAACAACTTCCACTTAACTTTTTCATATGAATTAATATGTACTCATCTGTAAATCTCAGCCTAATACACCTGATAGTGTAGGTAAAAGTTGGTGGATAAAGAAAACATTTTCTAATTTGCAGCCATTGTGATGGACACTTACTACAAGATACAAAATCATGGGAACAGAATGACTTTTTTCTTCACATTTAAACAGCATTCTCTAGCTGTGTAGCACAGTTATTCTAACAGAAATAAATTAGTTGTGCTTGCATGAAGGGCCAGGAGTCATTCTATTCAGAAATGTCACTATTTGGTCATCTATATTTTAATGACTTAAAGCTATGACTGATTGTGATGTATAAGCTAATAAACTAAGTAAAAACCAAGTCAGATGGCCACCATGTTGTGGAGCAGTTTCTCCACAATTCATCCTGCATTCTCAGAGTCCTGCCAGAGCAGGAGTGCCATGCTTCTTGCCAATGGCAATCCAGGAAACATAATCTACATCAATCATTTTTGCAAGTATATGGCTAAAAATGTTCACATTTCCGAACAGTTTTAACATGAATGCTATTTAGTAAAATAAATACCCATACAAACAAACCCTGTTGAAGCCAGAGACAAGCTTTGGTATGGGCTAGGAGTCAAAATTACACCATTATGTTCCTTTAAGCATAAAGGCCCTTTATGATTTAGGAGCATGCAATTAGCTGGCTATGTCAGGTTGTCCTGCCATGCAAAAGGCTTCTTGATCTTGCAAAGAATGTCCAAGCATCATGAAGAGTTGTAGGATTGGAGATCAAAATGCCACAACCAGGGCTGCTGTTTATAATGCTAAATCACACTTTCACCATCTGGGGTGGGTGGCACCAGATGACATGCATATGGTGGAGCAGAAAATTAACATTTCCCAGCCAGGGGTAAAGGGGTTGGAGGGGAGGAGGTATATGGTTGTAGATCTGTCTCACACAAAAGGCTAAAATACTAAACCAATGTGGTTAAACGTCTGGCATAAAGCATTAGTTACTGTATCAGTGTTTTCTGATTAATTATGAGTTTTTAATCTAATGGAGATGAATTTTAAAAAATGCCAGGTCAAAAGTGGAATTTTATCTTTTTGGCAAAATATTATGAATTAAATGCTTGAGTACTTTGCTGAACAAGAAGCTCCTGAATATTAGTAGCGTTTTAACTTACAAATAAATTTTTTTTGTCTCAAATATCCATAAAACCAGACTAATCACTTCAAAATGTATAGCTTCCCAAAGGGGGAAAAAATTTCATTTTTTTTTTAAAGAGATAACAGAAAAGCCTTTGTGCCCCTTCCTTTTACTTACAAACCATATCTAAAAGTTTATTTATCTTTGTTTGGATTATTCGAGACAGATCTGACTCCATGGAGACTGGGTGGGGGCTGCCGGTTGATCAGGTGAGGGGTGTATACCTGCACTGAGCCCCCGTGCCTGTCCGCTGCCAGGTGGGAGGTCAGATAGGAGGAGTTTGCTTGGCGTGTGGGCTGCACCTCCCATGCTCCTCGTCGATCTGAGACTGCTGTCTGCTCAGGAATCGGGGGTGGCATCGGTGAAGTGAGGGGAAGTGGGTTTGAAGGTGCAATGGGAGAGGGAGGGGGGGTGAAGGAAAGATGGATATTTGGGTGTGCGAGGCAAGGTAACCATGCAAAGCAGCATGAGAAACGGAGAAGAAAAAAATATAACAAAATAAAAAAAAAAGTGAATCAAAATCATAGCAAGGCTTCAGCCATAAAACTGAACCAGAAACTAATGAGCCTGAAGCCAAATGGAGGCAAGCTCTTAGATCTCAAACTTTGGCCTCAATCTCATTACACTTAAATAACATAAATTAAACAAACTATTGACAGGTAACCTTTTTAAATGCTCAGACTTTCATAAAACCTGCAATTTATTTTACAGCTCATCTTCATACCAGCAATTAAATAAATGGCATTCCAAGCAAATGTGTTAACACAAGCAAAATGTAGATCACATTCAACTGTGAACTCACTAAAAACAGTCATTTAAATCCTTAATTCGCTTATATGCATCAGAAATTCTGACAATTTTGAACCACAGCTCTGAAACACTTAAAGCAACCAAACAGCGGTCCAGTGGAAACAAACTGAAACACATCTGCACTGGCAACTTGAGCACAGAATTCATATATCCAAATAATTTCTCCCTCAGCGCATCTTTTCTATGTTGTAGAGCATGCAAATTATAAATTTATAAAGCATTATAGCAGTCATCCTCAACTCTGTGGGCAGAATTTAGTTTCATTTAATCTGTGGTCTTAAACACTTGTCAAAAGTCCATCCACAATAACTAAAGCACACAGTGAATGCCAAAACAAGAACGCAAAGGTAACTGGGATGAATTTGCCCTGATGCTTTAAAACTTTAATTTTCTAGTATTTAAACACACACAGGTGTAAAACAAAAAAATTAATAAATAAATAAATTGCACTGCACATCCTATTAGAAATAACTGTCATAAGAGCACTGTAACTGCATGCACATAAGCTTTGCTTGGCAATAACACTGAGATCCTAACAACTGAGAATAAAGTGAAGTAAAGTTTCAGGCTGTAATGCACCATTTCTCTTTCATTCACTGGAACCCAGCATGGCAAAAAGCAGTCTGCCCCCACTGCTCAAACACAACCTGATGTACCTGATTTCGAATTGGTGGGTGCTGTGAGGGTCTGTCTCTGTGAGGATGGCTCTCTCTCGTAACTGCAGATGCTCCAGAGTCTATGTGGACAGATCCCACCGGTGTGGGCTGAGGAGAATAACAATGAATTCAGTTCTGCAGTCGAACAGCTTGGTGAAATTACTGACATCTAAAATATGATCTGTTAACGTGCGTTACTTACAATCTGCCTGCCAACCCAGTCGTAAGTGTAGTCAAAGGTGTACCCTTTTCTCTCAAACAGTTCCGTGAACAGAGTCCTCAAATATTCATAGTCTGGCTTTTCAAAGAAGTCCAACCGCCTCACATATCGCAAGTAGGTGGCCATCTCCTCTGTATTACACAAAACCGACAAAAATGTTTTGACATTTAATGTGGCTAAATTCATACTAATTGTGTGTTGTTTTTTTGTTTTTTTTTACATCATAGCCAGTATTCACATTATCCAGCCTCAGGCTGATCCTTAAGTGAGATTACAGCCATCAATAGTATACCTGGAAAGTTCTCACAGAGCACCTCGATGGGAGTGTTTCGTTTTGTGTCTCCAATCTTCTGGTATCGTTCTTTCAATGTGTCAGCCTGAAAAAGATCCAAAACACAAAGGCATATGAACCCAATCTCATTCTAATGAGCACTTGTTTCTGTGTAATCACAACTATCACTAAATGGCTAAAGTTTTGTGTGTGTCACACCTGCTCCTGTTTATTTTCTATATTTTCTCTCCAAATCAGTTGATCTCACTTCTTTGGCTTATTGCTGGTATTTTAACATCTCATCTCAAATGCTACTCGAAATTTATGTGTGTTTTTTTTTTCCATCTTATCTTTTTTGTTTAAGGAGTCAAGCAAACTTCCATGAGTGTGGTATTGTGTTTCACAAAGACATGGCTGCAACATAATACTACAGATCACTTTATTACCAATGAGAGCTTTTCAGATGGTTAAGCAGACAGGAATAAAATCTGAGAGTAGTAAGCAAAAAAGGCAGAGGTGTTGCCGCTTCAATTAACAACGAACTGTACCTCACTGGTTACATTACCCTGAAGGAAAACCTCTACAGCTTTTGAACTGTGAGGACTGGGACTCCATGCATGTAACAAACCCAGGACGTTTTCTCATGACATCGAGGCTGTAAAATTTTTTACAGGAAATGTAACAACTTCTTTTTTTTGTGATTCTGATTTCTTGTTACAGCCACCTTAAAGGTAACCTTACACACTTGTAAAGTCTACTAGGTCTCACACACACACACACACACACACACACACAAAAGAGACAGCTGGTTCAATTCAGTTTCCACTTAGTTGAAGCCTTATTTTCTTAATATACAGTTAAGACTTGCATGAAGTGTACCAATGGGGAGAGAAAGACAAAAGCTGAAGTCTTCATCTGTACATTTTCTCACTTGTAATGACAGCGATTTTGGACTTTAATGGAGAACTGACTTTCAGCACAGTTCTGAAGCCGTTCATGGCTATAATGTACTGTAAATAACATAACGATACAGAGTATTGGATTTTACACTTTCACAAATTAACCCAATGACACATCAGAGCTGATGATTAGACTTTCGTTTCCATATTGAATAGAATAAATTCTGGAACCTGTCCATACACTTGACATACCTTTAGCCCTTGCCAAGGTAGACTCCCACGAAGGAAATACATGAACATGTGGCCCAGGGCCTCCAGGTCATCTCGCCGACTTTGCTCTATGTAAGTAGATTTGATAACATTTCATTGATACACTTCAAGAACCAGGTGCCAAAGCATCTGTTTTACAAAGAGCCATTCCAGAACAAAAGAAAAAAAAACAAGAACTAAGCCATATCATCCTTACCTTTGCCTAAGTGTGTATTGATGGACATGTATCGGGCAGTACCAGTCAAGCTCTTGTGCTCCCGGTATGGAATGTGTTTTTTGGTCTCAGGGTCGATGTACTCTTTGGCAAGGCCAAAGTCAATGATGTGGATGATGTGTTCCTTTTTATTTCCTTGCCGTCCAATGAGAAAGTTTTCAGGTTTTACATCTCTATAGATAAGGTTTTTAGAGTGCACATACTCCATTCGAGAAATCTGGTGAGGAAAAACACAACAGTCATCGTAAACAAACAAAATTCTTACAATAATCACAGACCTGGCCACTAAATCAGAGTCACAGTTATTGAAAATCGACATTTCTGCTTCACAAGTTGACTCTACGGCATTTTCTCAGTTGTAATGAATTTCAGCATTATGGCATATTAAAGAGGCACCCCACCTATTTTACACAAGTTTAATTTAGCTTGCTGCACTTACAGTGGAATAACTAATTTTTGCCAAAATTAAAGAGGATGAGCTACTTAATAAATGCAAAAAGCAGGGTGGCTGAGTCTTTAGCAAACCTCTATTCTCTAACACCACACATGTTGTGCTTATATGTATGTTTCTTTGTATTCTTTTTCAGAGGATATCTACATTACAAGAGCACTGCAGATTTTGTGCTGACAAAATGAAATGTTAGAAATTTTGAGATGTGTAAGGCGCCTAAAAGACTGGGCCATCACACCCTCTGAGCTGCTCAGACTTGATGCGATTCAGTGGTGGCTTTGCTCTTTTTGACAGGCTCCAGGCTACTTGAATCTGCCCAAAAGTATGCATAAACTAACAGATTGCTAATTTGCAATTGGCTACCTTTGTTGTTTCACTTAAAAATGTTTTCACGGGGAAGAATCTTTTGAAAAGCATGGAAATGTTTGCATCATGACAGCAGGACAAAGCAGTTTATCAGAATGAGTGAAATCGTGGTCAAGAATAGTATTTCTGTTAAAAAGAGGCTGATACAGCAGGATGCTGAAATGGATCTAGTTGCACATCTGCAATTAACTGGAGAGGTAAATTATGCTGAACTCAGCATGCAATTCATTAAAGTAGATTAACCACGTTTTTATTTTTCGAATCTAGACTTATTAGTGCAACACCCATGACCATTTTAAGTGGCAAATACGTAGTCATTTTCAGTAATCTGCCTTCTTTTGGGCTGTTCCTGTATGTCGTTACATGGTGTTTAACCATTTCATAGAGCTAGGTTTTTATTTTCAATGTATGTGATTTCCTGATAATGAATGAGTAGAAGACATGTGTAATGTGTCATACAATGCTCTAAACCCACCAGCTGAATTGCTATCATTAAGACAGTCTTCAGTGAAAAGGTCCGGTCGCAAAGGTCAAAGAGGTCTTCTAGACTTGGGCCGAGCAGCTCCAGGACCATGGCATTGTACTTCCCACAGGGCCCAAAGTAAAACACCTGAGGCACACCTTCTGCTCAAACACAGGAAGGAAAGAAACAAAGCTTACAGGGGACACAAACCAGTAGCCGTCTTCACATTTGTCTACTGCATGTATTTGCAAGCATCTGAAAGAAATCAAGACAACTCTTAACAGCTTAGATATGAAATTGGGGGAAAAAATGCTACTTCAAAGACAATGAATAGACTATGGTTTCAGTGTTTTTCCATTGTATATAGCAGTTGAAATTCTGTGTTTATTATTCCCGTCTTCCTTGACTAATGACATTTGTAACTTGGGTCCAAGGTGAACCATAAGAGGCCTCCAACTGGACAGATAGGAGGAGGAGCATCACAAGGTCAATGAGGACAGAGAGCAGAGAAAGCTGCCAGGTAAACATTAACCCTGAGGTGAAATACTGTGTTGCTCTGCAGCTGCAAGCTGAAAACTAATCTTTTCACTGCCTCATATCATAACCTCCCAACTGAGTTATATTTTATCTGCTCTACTCACTCTCATTGCTCCAAAAATCCTGTCCATCTGTCACCCTGGCTCTTATTTTACCTCTTGTCACAGTGCAATTTAGTGTTGGGTGGTCAGTCTGAAGCAACTGGGGCTGGTTGAAAGGGTGGTGCCCTCTTACTTGTCTGTCATACTGGTAATCTGGTAATTAACAGTTAAACTTGATGCAGGCATTTTTGCTTTACTTTTTATTTCCTCCTGCAGTTTTTAATGAAGTTAAAAAAAAAAAAATCATCACAATATTTTGCAGGATTTAAAGTTGCAGTTCATAGTTATTTTTATTCATTTGTAACTGGTAGTATATCTGTATTCTTTGTTGTTATCCTGACCACAGCCTGAACTTTAGTTTCAAAGAACAGGAAATCAGGTCAAACTGTTAACTGCCTTCAGGGAAGTATAACTCTCTGAAGCAGTTTGCCGCTGCTTACTTGTAGTCAGAGTCCTATTTAAAAAAAAAAAAAAAAAAAAGGGTCCTCTCAAGAAACTTCAAAGAAAGCTCCAATCAAAAAGACGTTGCTTTATCAAACTGTCAAAGCTGTGCTCAATCCTCATTAATTATACAGTATAATTGCAAAGATTTTTGTTTTGTTTTTTTTTTAAAAGGGAACTGTCCTGATTGCTTTTTATGTCCAGAACCTTAAAGCCAATGCTTTAATATCAAATATCCTGTGCTTCTGACTGTCTTTGTCTTGTGTGTGTACTGTATTTATGTATGTACACTTCATGAAAGTGCACATATGTAGATTTTACATGCATGTACAGATGTCAACATATATTGTTAAAGCTCTGCAACCTCCAAACAAATAATTGGAGGTAATTACAGTGAAATCTAAACTTTAAAGCTTTAATTTAATTTACTTGTTTTAAACACAACATAACATTGTCATAAATTAGCATATCTGTGTCAATGTACAAGCTTGAATAGAAAACATTAACTCTGCACACAGAAAATGATGGACAGGCTGTCAGCCCACATTAAACTGGTTTGGCACTCAGTTCTTTTATGTTTTGTGTGCCATGAAGAAGAAGGAGTTGGTACAAAAAGTTATGTGACAAATTGCCATCATAAACCTATTATTTTGCTCAAGTACTTATTAATAGTGACTGCTAATAAAAAAGCTAAATACAAATACTACTCTCGATGTAGTGCGCTGATATATTTATACTAAACATGTTGCTGGAAACATTTGGCTTGCCAGCTGGGTAATGGGAAATGCACTGCAGTATGAAAGGTGGCATAAATGCTGTCAGCAAGCATATGGGCATGTAGGAGTCATGCTGTGCTCCATCCTGTGCTTCTGGACACCATTATGTAGTTCTGTGGGTTGTTAATTGTACCATAGGAATGAGTGCCTTGAAACCCTGGGTGCCTGTGGGAGGCCTAAAAAATGTGTCAGATTGGAGATGTGCTGTAAATAAGTTGATAAACAGTTGAAAACAATGTGGATCAAGCTTTTAACTAGAAGACGAACTCCAGGGATGGCTGAACCACTGTTGTCTGCAGCACAATAGTCCACAAACATGAAAGACTGAACCTTTTTGTTATCAACTGTACACTATAATTCCACAGGAAGACTCAAACTTTGTTGGAAGCTACCAATTTTGTAGGTACCACTTTTGACTTCTCTCTTTCAATTTTTGTAAACATAAAGAGAGCAATGCCTGGGAGTGGTGCTCACCTGGTCTGTAAGACATTCTTTAGTATTTCTGCCACATGTATTTGTTGAAAGCAATTGAAATGCACAGGGCATAGATAAAGTCTGCATTTTCAACAAAACGGGCAGCATGCGTCAGTGAGTGAATAAACAGAACAGCACAGAGATTTGCCTTTGTTAGAGCAATATTTTGAAGCAAACGTGCGCCTAAAACCTGTGTGCACCTACTTCATGCTTCTCCACACTAGTGCAAACCTTGGAGATCACAAATGTACCACTTCTTTCGCCCACTGAATGCATTCTGCTATGCATTACTATAATCTAATAGAATTGCTGGATGCAGTCCTTGATAACAAAAGGGAAGCAAGATGAATGTGCGATGAATGAATATGACTCGTCCCAAATAAGATACACTCACCCAGTTACGCCCAACTACACTGACATCTGTATGTGCGATTTTTCAACCTGAAGTCAAAGATCACATCTTTCACTGGACTGAAACAAAACGTAATGAGTCCAGTTCCTTATTTCTGCCCATCACTGTGACAAAAAAAAGGTGGCAGACATTCATCCAAAGCCTATTTTATTATTAGGTCCTTTCTTTTGTACACATATACTGTAGACCAGGATACACAACAAAAATGTTAGAAATGTATCAAAGAAAGACGTCTTGATCAGGTTACTTTTTTTTTTTTTTTTAAAAGGTCAGAAGAAAACGTCACATCTCAAAGAAATTAATTTTGGATTAGTGTGTGATGCCTTTCTGTGTGAAGATTGCATGTTCTCCTCGTGCCTGCGTGGGTTTCCTCCCACAGTCTAATGAAATGCAGGTTTGGTGAATTCGTGACTCTAAATTGACTGTAGGTGTGAGCGCCTGTATTTTTCCTCACTATACTATGTGTGTGTGTGTGTGTGTGTGTGTGTGTCAGTGCTGTGATAGACTGGTTATCTGTCCAAGGTATACCACGCTACTCATCACCCACTGTGAGCTGGGACAGACTCCAGCCCGCCACAGCAGGATAAGCAAATCAAAGATTGGTGGATGGATTCTTCCACAATACATTTCTAACAGGTGGGGTTTACT
Source organism: Paratilapia polleni (assembly GCA_015106735.1). Taxonomy (NCBI): domain Eukaryota; kingdom Metazoa; phylum Chordata; class Actinopteri; order Cichliformes; family Cichlidae; genus Paratilapia; species Paratilapia polleni. The sequence continues at coordinate 5,178 of VUQI01033302.1, read as the reverse complement.
GAAAACACTGGACAGGCTACTCATGTTGGTTCTGCAGCAGCTCTACACAAAACTTCTGGAATACCACCAGCTCCTGCGTGATGCAAGGTTTTGCCCATTGCGCCGATCCACCTTTTATTGGCTGCCTGAGCAACCGTTACAGCCTGCGATTGGTTGCTCAGCTCTACCCTCATATCAACATCAAACTGGCCCCTTTCAATTTCCAACAGACGTATTTGCTGGCTTGCTTCTGTTGTTCAGTGGCTGCTTTCCCTAAACTGGTGCTGATGACTGTCAATCTGCTCATTTGTTGGACCAATTATACGACTACTGTGCCACTTTGTTACACTCATTTACATTTTATCAGAGCCGTAGAACCGGCATTTAGTTTTTGCTGTTTGCTTTTTTTTTTTTTTTCCCTTCATTTGAAATAAAATGTGAATTCTTTTAAAATTTTGGTAAAATAATTATCACTGTGAAAGTTAACGAATTGAAACTGCACTGGAAAACTGTGTCCACTAGCATGCTTTTCCATATCTTCAGTCTACATACTGTTACAGTGGATGCTTATCTCCAAAGTTTCAAATAATGTGGTGAACATATGTGAGTAATCCCTGAGCTCGGTTCAGTTTCTAAAAGGCAGTTTTTTTCTACTCTTAGCTCTGTCTGATGTCATAAAGAGTAGATATCCTTAAAATTTATATCTCAGATTCACAGCTCTGACTGTGACAACATAAGTCCCACCCACCTGCTGTTTGTGAGGGGCAGCCAATTAAAAGAAAGATGGCATAAAGGGAGGGTGGTCTTCAAGGGGGAGGAGCTAAAATGGTTTGTTTCAGAAAGAATGAACTAATGGGCCGCACTAAGGCCCAGTAAGATAAACAAGGGTTATTCTGAACTGAGAATTATGCAAAGCTACTCTAGGAGTTGAAATGAGCATAATGAATCCTCTTTAATGGGTTGTTCTTCCTTGAAATGACAAGAAATCAACATTTGTAATTATATAGCAACTATGGTGTTAAAAAAATTTACATAACAATCTATCATCCCATGCAAAAAGAAGGCTGCAGGGAAATTCTGTGGTTCTTTTAAATTTCAGTCTTCCTTTAAATGCCCTCTCAAGAACATAGGGCTCTTTAATTTCTAAAAGCATACAAAAACACTGCTCTATTGTTTCTCCAATCCCTAATTTTTTCTAATTATTTTTACTCAAATCAAACTGTGTAATGAGAGCAGCTCATTTTCTGTGATTTCTGTGATTTCACGTGAGTGGGAACAGACATAAAGGATAAGACCTCTTTGCTTTACATGTCTGTAAAATCTATTAAACTGTGTCACTCTTGGAAATGTTTACTCTTTGGGCCTGCAGTGCTTACAGAGATGGTGTAGTGTTTCACGACGAAGTCTGCCTGCCAATACCTTTAATAGCTCAACAATGTCCACCCACCCATGAACAAAGCCTCACGCTCTTCAAAACCTTTTCGTCCTTCTCACAATAATGCGTCATAATCTTACTGTCTTGTAAAACCAAAGCAGTGATGCACCTCCTATTGTAATGACAAATATTCTCAAATATCAGCTGGAAGGAGATGCTAGATTTTTAATTGACTCATCCTCATTAATATCCAGCGACAGTTGGTTATGCATCAGATAACAACACCTGACTGAGCAGCTGAGTCAAACCACATTAATTCATAAAGACCCCGTCACACAGACATTGTGATAACCACATTGGCTGAGAGGAATGTGGCACGGCACACAGCCAAGAAGAAATGAGGTCACGTTATCCCATCTGGAGGAGAGGACAGAGGCAGGTTAGTACTAAGAGAGGCAGACCTACTCTCTAAATATTTAATGAGTTTCCGCACAGTTGGCCTTTTCCAGCCCTTGCTTTTGCAAAACAATAGCCTTTATACTCCCTGTCGGGTTATCACATATGCATGTAAAGCTCCGAAAAGCACATCAAAGATCATCCACTACCAAAAAAAAAAAAGAAAAAAAAAAAAAAACAGCTTTTATTTTCCATGACAAAGTGTAACTGGGGTCATCCCTAAACACTGTAACATCACTGTGTTGTTACAGTGTTTAGGGATGACCACGTTAGGTAATAAGTTAAAAACCAATACAATCAAAATCATCTCATAAACAGCTCTTGTTTAGGTCAATATATTTCATGTGCATCCATTACTATTTTGCTCATTTTATCAGGAGAACCATGGATACTGTTAAAAAAGATTTTTCTATTGTTCCATTGTTTCTAGCGTTCCCACCCATTTCCTCTGGTACTAACACAAAAAAAAAACAAAGTTGCTCTTAATTTAATTCACTGCAGTGTTCATTTGATCCTGACAACATTCTTGTCAATGGCTGCAGTAACAGCGATGCATCAGCAAACTCTGACTAATCTTTTATGACAAACTGAGAAGTTGTCAGTTATTGCATTGTCTTTCATTCTGAATGCTAGATAATTAGGTTTCAGGGGCATCTGGATAATGTGGAAAAATACAAATACAGTTGTCAGTGTGGGTACCATTAAAGCTGAAATCACTATTCAACTTTGAGACAAACGGTGTATGGGAGAAACATAATGAGCCATAATAAGCCATTATGTGTGAACGATAATAATAATGATAATAAATGTGTTATAAAATAACCCATTAATGGCAATGACATGGCATATTGTCACATTTCAGGTAAGTAAATAAATTTGTGCTTTCAGTTTGCTGAAGTTTTTATTTAAAAAAGGTGGCTGAAGTCCATGACTGGTTTAACTGGTTTAACAATGGAACATTTACAACCTTAAGAGTCAGATATTTTCCCCTGAAGCTGAGAAACATCAATACGGGGCGAAACACAAGAGCAAATATTGAACTTAACCTGACCAGCTTTTTGAAAGCACAACTCTGAAAGAATGTTTATGTTGCTTTGTGTCTGCTGGATATGTAAATAACCAACTCATTGCTAAAAATTAACCGTGTCAGCTTAATAAGGCGAAACAAGTGTTTTCACAGCTTTCCACTTCACAAGTGACTAAAAAAATTTATTCTTTATTTAAAATAAACTATTCTGCACAGAAATAAAATGTTTTGATTTAAAAAGCACTCAATAGTTCACTGTGTGCTTAGAAACATGTTCAAACACACATAGGCTAAACTAATGCACGCTAACACTGAGTCAATGTGACAAACTGACTATAGATTTTCTCATTTCTTTATATTTTTCTAGGAAAAGTGGGAATGGGTGCAGTGATCAGTTGAAAAGTGTGCAAAAATACAGTATATAAAGAAATAACAGAGTTTGTACCATTCTAGCGAGCTTGAAAGTCAAAATGTTGGCTGCCTTTTGTTCCATTCTCTGTCAAGATAACCCACACTGCTTCAATAATGTTGATGTCTGGGCTCTGGGAAGGCCAATCCATGACTGGTAGTCTTCCACTGTGTGTTTTTCTATTCAGGCATACTTTTACTGCATTGGCAGTGTGTTTGGGATCATTGTCATACTGAAAAATGAAGCCATTGCCAATCAGACGTTTTCCAGATGGTATAGCATGGTGCATCAAAATCTGATGGTACTTTTCTGTGTTCATATTTTCATCAATTCTGACAAGATCCCCAACACCACTGGCTGAAATGCAGCCCCAAACCACCATGTTTTACAGATGGCTATAGACACTCACTATCATTTGACATACCTCAGCCTTTTCTCCCTGCTTCCCCTTCCTTAAGAATGGCTTCTTGACAGCCACCCTTCCACTGAGTCCATTTCTAATGAGGCTTTGGTGAACAGTATATGGCTCATATGCATCAAATGAAGGGTCAGATGCATCTCTCGGGTCCTGTGTCAGGTCTTTGCTGGATTTCTTTCTATTTCTTAAGGACATGATTTTCTGATACTGTTCATCTGCTGTGTATCATTTTTTTTAGGCCTGCCACTTCTTCTTTTGTCCACCACTTGTCTGTTTTCCTCAAATTTGTAAGGACACATTGCACACCATGCTGGGATATGTCAGGCTTTCAGCTAATAACTCTTTGGGAATCACCTTGCTGGTGCAAAAATACTATATTATGCCTGTCAAACTGTGACATGGGAATAAATTTGTGTTTTGTGACAGGCTGCTAGTAACAAAGTGCAAGTGCAATACAATTTAAAATTGGTTCTTTGCGAAGTTGTCTGTTATGTGTAGACACAACACTGGTTCATCCCTTGTGTTAGGTGCCTTTTTTATGCTTGAATGATTCACAGGTCAGTGTTAAGTGGCTTAACAAACAAAAAAAATTCTCTGAAAATGATCAGGTACAAGGAGTGGACTGAAAATGAGTGAAAAAGCAGCCATGTCCAAAGAAAAACTTTGAAAGACTGGAGAACTGTTGCTCAACATCATTTCAGCTTGAGTTTTTAAGTTCAGTTTTAGTCAACTATAATAACCTTGGTACATAATAGGAATAAGACAGTACTCTTCCACAAACTAGACACGTATACCAAGCCAGCCACGATTTTGAAAAAAAGAAAGAAAAAAAAAAAAAAAGCTTTTTAGACTGAATAAAGCTGTAGTGCCAGGCAGTGGCAGTGTAGGCCTACTACCCTCTGTCAATTTTCTAATCAAAACAGATACTCGGGCAATAGACAGAATACTTCAGTCATGAGTAATGTCATTGGAGCAAGAAACCAAGAAACAGTGAGCTGATTTGAGTTTGATTCTACAATTCTAAGGGAGCGGCTCTACATTTTTAAGCTTTAAGTAAACTCCTTTCATACTGAACTGCACCTCTGGCAAGTCTATTTTCACCCAAGGTCACTGTTCAACACACTTTCTATGCACGTAGGAATTCATCCAGTCATGTACGCAAACTCCCGGAGCTTAAAGACAGCTTAATATCAATATGTAACCTGAGCTGAGTAATCACTTGTTGTGGAAATGATGCAATCTTTTGGTTGATCTTCCAAAACAGTCAAATCACTATCATGCAGTCACATAAAAACATTAGACAGGGTATCTGCAGGTTTAAGGAAGCCAAATTTAAGACTTTTTAAGACCTTTTTAAGCCCACTTTTATCAAATTGAAGACCTTGGTACCACCTTACAAAATGTTTTGTCCAAACATTTATTGGAACTGAAAGTGCTGAAAAATAACACAAACTTCAAGATCACTGGTCTGCAGGCAGAACACAATCAACCGGAAACTGCTGACGTAAACTGAC
>VUQI01033291.1:15685-27426 GCA_015106735.1 Paratilapia polleni | reverse complement strand
GTGCCAAGTGTAAAGTTTGGTGGAGGGGGGATTATGGTGTGGGGTTGTTTTTCAGGAGTTGGGCTCGGCCCCTTAGTTCCAGTGAAAGGAACTCTTAATGCTTCAGCATACCAAGACATTTTGGACAATTTCATGCTCCCAACTTTGTGAGAACAATTTGGGATGGCCCCTTCCTGTTCCAACATGACTGCGCACCAGTGCACAAAGCAAGGTCCATAAAGACATGGATGAGTGAGTTTGGTGTAGAAGAACTTGACTGGCCTGCACAGAGTCCTGACCTCAACCTGATAGAACACCTTTGGGATGAATTAGAGCGGAGACTGTGAGCCAGGCCTTCTCGTACATCAGTGTCTGACCTCACAAATGCGCTTCTGGAAGAATGGTCAAAAATTCCCATAAACACTCCTAAACCTTGTGGAAAGCCTTCCCAGAAGAGTTGAAGCTGTTATAGCTGCAAAGAGTGGGCTGACACCATATTAAACCCTATGGATTAAGAATGGGGTGTCACTCAAGTTCATATGCGTGTGAAGGCAGACGAGTGAATACTTTTGGCAATATAGTGTATGTCTATACAGAATAACAGGACACAAACTGTGATATATCACAGCTTATCTAGGTTATTAAAACACATATATAGGACATACCTATACCAGAGGGACTGCTGGCTGAGTGGGGCTCATTTGAGCCTGACGATCCAGCAGCAGAGAAGGCTCTGCCTCCAGCCACACGATGCACCAACACGTGGAGCCCTGGGAGGTAACTCACCAGCCTGGTTCTGCTGCACAGCACCTGGACACAAAAATATATGCTAGTCTCTCACACACGAGCTCCAAATACGTTCAGTACATACTGTAAAATTCTGTAAAAATGCTGCTCAGCTGAGTCACTTAAAACACCTTCAGAGGTCTAAATGGTGAAAGGTTTTCAAATTTCTGAGACCTGTAATAAGCATAATGCAACCTAGATCACTCTTATTTTATACCAGCGTCATTTGGGTGGATGTAGTGTGTGGTGCTGGCAGCACAGTGGTGCAGTGGTTAACACTGCTGCCTCACAGCAAGGTTCCTGGTTGAACCCTGCTGGCTGTCTGGGTTCTTCCTGTGTGGGTTCTCTCCGGGTACTCCAGCTTCCTCCCACAGTCCAAAGACATGCATGTTAGGTTAATTGGTGATTCTAAATTTGCTGTAGATGTGAACCAGAATGTGAGTGGCTGTCTGTCTTCCTGTGTTAGCCCTGTGACAGACAGTGACCTGGTGCAGCTGAGATAGGCTTCAGTGGCCCCATGACCCCAGACTGAACAAGAGGTTGAGAAAATGGATGGATGGTGCCAAATGCAGTGCCAGAAGAGCTGTTACTGCAATGGGACACACAATCTTACATATGTGCACTCAGTGGCCCTGTTACTAGATATGTATGTACAACAACTTGGCTGATTCTATGTGTACAAAATCTTTTAAGAGGTGTTCTCTGATGGTGAACTGAATCACATTAAGATGCAGATTTCTAGTTTACTCGTATGAGATGGGTCAGAATATTCCAAACTGTTCACTTACACTGGTCATCCTGGTGTGCTTCTGATGATCTGCAGTATCCAGTTAAATATCTGGAAGAGTACATGATCGTGTCATCAGGGACCATTTCAAAACTCATCTATTAAGACAAGAAACACGGTACCCCAAACTTCAATCATTTCTGATGTCTGCGCTTCTAAGAGCGAAAGTAATCAATACAAATAATCCCATGATGACTGCATGCTGCATGAAACATGTGCAGCCAAAGCTCGTGCTTCTTTCGTCTTTAGATAACGTTTAGCCCCACAACTGTACACATGTAATGCCATCTACTGGTAAGCTAACAAAAAGAGCAGACACGAACTTACATGATGTTAAAAGTCCAAACCAGAAGACTGCGTTAATTTGTCTCCATTTGCAGTGCCAGAAGGTCACAGAAAAAGGACATCTGACCTCTGAAGGCGCTGTGTTACGTTTTTATTTCAGATCTCTATCAAATGTGAGCTCATTAAAAACAAGAATTAGCTGATCCACAGCTGCTGACTGTCTACACGTCTCACCTTGAACTCGCAAATGCGCTATTGGGCTCTTCTTCTTCTTCTTCTTCTTCTTCTTCTTCGTCTTCCGGACACTTGGTAATCTATCTTAAGGTTCATTAGCGCCACCTACTGGACTGGAGTGTAGCTCAGAGGCCCAAAAAACAAAACAAAAAAACCCAAACTGAAACCTGTTCTTTTCCAGGAATGTCATTAGCTGGCCATACACTCAGCACAATGTTTCTCCAAGAAGGTTTTCCATTGTAAAACTGATCTTTAATTCTTTAAACATTTCTCTTAGTTTCCTTCTTTCTTGTTCTTAGGCCTCAACAGCATTACCTGCTGGACAGATTTTTCCTGATTACACTGTGTACATAATCCAGTCAGGTGTCTGCCTATCAAATGAAGTGTTGCCTTATAATATACTATATTTCATGTCACTTGATGACATACAAATCAAAGTATAACTTTTATGTAATGTGTTTTTTCTGGATTTTTTGGTTGATATTCTGTCTCTCTCCATTAAAATGAAACCACTATAAAATTAGAGACTGTTCATTTCTTTGTGAGCAAATTTACAAATTCAGCAGGGGATCAAACAATTATTTCCCCCCACTGTGTACCCTGCTCTACCTGTTCAAAGATGTAAAAAATCATTATATTAAATAAAAACGGACCTCATACACTACCCTGTGGTATTCCATTTTCTAGTGAGTACATTTTAGAATAGTCTTTACTGACCATGACTTCTATATTTCTGCTAAACACAAAATGTACATCAAAAAAGCGGCTACAATTCAACTCAATTTTATATTTATCTGAGACTTTCTGATCTCTGACTCCAGACATAAAACAGGATCCACTGTGTTCCTGCCTTTACATAATCCACTTTGATATGGTGAAAAAAGTTGATTGCTCTCAAAAAAGTAACTACGTCTTTCTAACCTCCGACAGAACCAGGCTCAGGGAGGGGCAGACATCTGCAGCGACCGATTGGGGGTGAGGGGAAACAGAAGAGAGCAGAGGGAGACAGGACAAAAGCACATTATGGGAGAGAGACAGAGTTTAATAATAACTAATGATTAAATGCAATAGTGGTGTATAAACACATGGAGTGTGAAAAGAGGTGAGTGAAGAAGAAATGCTCAGTGCATCATGGGAAGCCCCCAGCAGCCTAGGCCTATTGCAGCATAACTATGGTTCAGGGTCGTCTGATCCAAACCCTAACTATAAGCTTTATAATATTTATATATAAGCATTATATAAGCTTTATATATAAGTAATCTAAGGAGGTTTTTGGTGCAGCACCCTTTTTGTGATCAATTTCACCTAGCAACAGCCAGCAACCACTCATGAACCGGTCGGTGAATGCACATTTTTTTCCTAGTGGTCGCCAGGGGGTTGCCAACCGGTCTCTATACCTGTGTGACTCAGGCCAAGTTAGGAAATCACTACATTCGTGAATGTCTAATGCAAAGCAATCTGTCTGATACTTGCTGTTGATATTTTACATATTCAGTGTTGAACCAACAGAGACTGTAACAAATGCATGGACTTCAGGAGAAATCTGTCATTTTAATTTCACAAAAGTTCACTTCATCTTTATTGGAGTTCATGCACAGCACTTCAAAAAGTAATTACTTGGAACAAACTCAACTTCTGTAATGACTATTTTTCATTTTGGCATTGGAGTTTCTTTGCCTTGTTTTGATTGATGCTTTCATATTGTATTTCGGCTCATACATAATAGCCAGGGCGAGTGTGGAGGTGATCTTAATGACATTTTGCTTAATAAATGATTGACTCTAATATTATTTATGCACACCTTTTTGTGTTCTGCTCTCACCTAGGTATCTTGACGGAGACTCATAAAAGGCCATTTTAATTGACACCTTCTGTATGAATTATTAACTTTATCATGTTGCTTTGACTCTTTTTATTTTACCTTTTCTGTATTCTGGATCTTTTTTCAATTTACTTTCATAAGTGAAAAAAAAAAATCTGAAAATACTAGTGGGTCATTTTTGGGGGTTTTTTCAGTCTCACTCACCCAAGTCTGTACACATCATTTCTCCAAGGATGCATAAAACCAGCATGCCTTTATAGATGAGGCACATTAAGGTAGATTATTCTCTTAATCTTTTTAATAGCTCACAATAAACCAAGAGCAGTAAAAATCATTGGGTGGATACAATAATTTGACTTCCAACACTAACATCCTCCTGGTTTTTGCAGTATTGTTGGACCGTGTGCACTCACTCCTAACAGGTGTACAGTAAAACAGCTTTGACAGTCAACACATCAGATCTACTCTGACAGTGTCTCAAACTCTGCTAGGTGTGCTGAGTTATTGCGGGGAGATTCGGCTCATTGGGCCTCCTTTGTTGCAGCGTTTAGAGGATTACCTGAAAACAGTGATCCTCAGCGACAAGCACTTTTTCCTTTATGAAATTACATCAGGGAACATGAATGTTGGTGCAAGATGTCATGTCAGTGTTTGTTGAGACTGCCATCAATAGAAAATCGCCATGGAGCAAGGATGACTTAAAAAAGAAGAAGAGAGAGAAAGACACACACACATACACACAAAAACCTATTTCATCAGGGTTTCCATTATGTTTGCCAACATATTTGCTACCACAGAGTGTATAATATGCACATAGCTATTATGTCATCACCCAATGGACATGCATTGGTTTGGAAACAGTCAAAGGGCCTCAAGTTTGATGTTGCCATATTGCTTTTTTTGAAACCAGTCAGGACATTAGGGGAGCTCACGCTGGCGCAGTCTAGCTAGCTGATTATCGAAAACTCATCAAGCGAGTCCTTACAGCCTCTTTTCCTGCAGGAGAATGCTAAACCAAGCAAAATGGCAGCAAGCAGCATGCATAACTTTACACCATAATACAATTTAAATCAGTGAGCCATTTAAAAATTCTGTACAAAATTCCTGTACATTTGTCTTCTGGAGGAAAATTAGACCAAAAGCCAAAATCCGTTTATACCAGGCTGTTTATCTCCACTGTACAGGTGAACATTTCACTGTGAGGATTTACTGGGATTGACTCATAGTCAGCAGACTGACCAGTTTTATTTTTGAGCCCCAAAAGTTGCCACTTTGTATTTGCACTGTAGCTATCTTTGTTTCCAGGTAACAATATTATCCTGATGCCTCATATGTGTCTGCAGATTGTAGGACACACTTGGTGAGGTGAAATCTTCTTGTGTTGTTACCAGAAACAGATTTCTTTGTGGCTTCACTCTCATGCGTTTTTCATTGATTGTGACTTTTGTAAATGTGAAACTACCCAAAGTTACAGTTTTTGGAAAAAACAGCAATGAATCAATGACAGACAATTAACCGTATCTTTCGATCTATCTATCTTACGCTTAAGCAAATGTGTGATTAGGGCTACACAAATAAAATTTGACCTGACATAGAAAAAGTGGTGAAGGGAAAAAAAAGTAGTGGTACCTCTCATTCGTAAATTTGAATCTACACGTTGGGGTTAAACCACCCTGATGATGCCTGAGAAATTGGCATCATGGGGGACACTGCCACTGCATTTTCATTGGTTTGGTTGCAGCAGGGATATATTTCTTGACAGCACTGTGGCTTCTCTTTGGGCAAAATATCTCAGCTTTATCAGACTGTGAATGTTGTAAACACACAAGAATTTAAACGGGCAGAAATCTTGGCAGCTTGGATTTTTAAAAAATTACTCCTGTGTCAAAGTGAGGTTACTTTTTTATCTTGTTTGTGTTAATTAAACATAAACTAACCTGTACCTTTGTTCCTCAGCACCGTTTACGCTCTGTATGCTCTCTGACCTGTTTCCATGTCTGTGTTTGAACATGAAAAACATCTTATCTAACAGCCAACTTGTGTAATGGTCTTCTCATTTTAACACCTAAGACAGGCAGGGACCTAAAGGGGTGCTCCATTGTTGCACTTATAAAAACACTGGGTCATAATAGGTCACATGCATCTAACTGCTTGAATAGAGGTAATTGGAAGGCTAAAGGCGAAGACTGGATTAAAGACCCTCTTAACCTTCTTTCAAACAAAAAGAAAAACTGTTTGAAGTATCTACTTGAACCACTTCCTCTGTCTCCAAGATGCATTTATTTCTTTGGTTGATCTCCAGCTCTGACTCATCTCCATGTCCTTGATTCCCCTTAAATGACTTCAGCATACACTTGGCTGCCAGAGCTCTCACTCACAGTTAAGTCACAAGGTTATTCAGCTGAACGGAGGCTGGGCAACCAGAGGACTGGAAACTTAACCATATGGATCATTTCTCCTAACACCCGATATGACCCAGAGGAGCATAAGGTCAGCAGGATGTCACAGACAAACTGATGTGAGGTAAAGGTTAATAAGGTTTTGCTGCAAAAATCTTGGTTTAAAAAGAAAAGAACATGGTTTAAAATAAGTGTTTCATTGAAGTTAAAACCCAGTTAAAGGTTGAAACAATGGTGACAATCAGTTTGAAGTCAAAGTTTTTTGTTGACCCATCCTTTCACCCCAATCATTTTCCTCTCTGAGCTTTTCCACTTTGATTTACTTTCAGCATAATTACTTCTGCCTGTAGAGGGCTTTGTCACTTGGACGTCAAGTACGCTAGCTTCTCCCTTTCAGAAACCTCACAGCAGAGGTGGAAAAACAGTTACAAAATGAAAGTTGAAGCAACTTCACGGATGTTACCTCAAAGTTGGTTTGAGGTACTTCTTGAACATTATCTGGATGTCCTTGTTGGACTTTCTAGCAAGAGAAAGTTTGTGTTCAAGATTCGTTTTCTACTATCTCTATACCAACATACCACAGGAGGGTGGACTCATGAGGATTGGTGTGGCATCTGCATTGATATGGATGTTGTACCAGTCTGTTGTGGTGAAAAGAGGGCTGAGCTTGAAAGTGAAGCTCTTGATCTGCCTGTCGATCTACATTCCTACCCACACATATGGCCATGAGCTCTGGGTAGTGACCGAAAAAATTAGACCGTGGATATAAGCGGTAGAAATGAGCTTCCTCCAAAGGGTGTCTGGGCTCTCCCTTTGAGGTAGGGTGATGAGCTTGGTCATTCGGGAGAGGCTCAGAGTAGAGTTGCTGCTGCTCCATATTGAAAGAAGCCAGATGCTTCCTGAGTGCCTCCTAGGTGAGGCTTGGGAACGCCTTGGTATATCTGGAGCAGGTGGCCGGGGAGAAGGAAGTCTGGGCGTCTCCGCTTAGACTGCTGCCCCACAATCTGGACCCAGATAAGTGGCAGAAAATGGATGGATGGAGACTCCAGTAATACTAGTCTGTGTGTGGAAAAGACGTTTTGTCACTGTCTGTTCATAACCACGTAGTAACCAAATTAGTTGTCTTTGTTTAAAAAAAAAAAAGATGCATTTAATTCCTTTACTGCAATAATCTGATTGATATTTTTCAATTTGTAAGAATCGGTCTGACTAGTCCTTCATATTACATGGAAACAACATCAACATCAGTCCATCTAAGGTTCAGTTTTTGCTGTCGTACCATCCATCACCATACCGTCACAACTAAAGCTACAGGACTGTAGTTCTGCTTTTTGATATTTTTGTTAATACTCTTGGGCAGCACGATGGCGCTGTGGTTAGCACTGTTTCCTCACAGCAAGAAGGTCCTGAGTTTGAATCCAACATCTGGCCAGGGCCTTTCTGTGTGGAGTTTGCATGTTCTCCCCGTGTTTGCATGGGTTATCTCCGGACACTCCGGCTTCATGCAGACATGCAGTTAGTGGGATTAGGTTATTTGGTAATTCTAAATTGGCCCTAGGTGTGAATGTGAGTGTGAATGGTTGTCTGTCTCTCTGTGTTGGCGACCTGTCCAAGGTGTACCCTGCCTCTCGCAGCCCCACCCGCGACCCTGATAAGCAGAAGAAAATGGGTGGACTTCTTAAACATTTTATGGCATCATAGCCATTTAGGGTGTTTTCACACCTGCAGTGTTTAGTCTGTTTAAATCGAACTCTGGTTTGTTTTCCCCCTTGGTGCGGTTCATTTGTGCAGATGTGAACATGGTGATCGCACTCAAGTGCGGACCAAAACAGGAAGTTGTGTTTTTTTGTTCAGTAGTTGAAATGTTTGACACTGGAACGACTTTAGTAACCGTGCAAATGTGACAGAAAAAGAGCCCGGTTTTTGGAGGACCCAACAAATGTGAAGACGTAGCCTTTTTAAAAGCCATAGTAAAAAAAAGAGTGAACCTCAACCAACCATTTACTTGATGAAAAGAACTCAGGTACTTCAGAGGATTTCTAAAGTGACATTGAGTTGTCATTACTTACACTAGATGAACAAGTAAGAAACCCTGCCTACTTATTAGCTAATTACCTAATACATCAGGTGGAGGAGTCTTGTCATGAAGATGTATATTGCTTCTTTGCTGGACCGTCTTTCCAGCAAAGGGGACAGACATTTTGAGACATTTCATCTCCACACTTGAAAGTAAATCACATGTGGAGATTTAGTCATTAATAACACGCCAAAGGAAATTTAAGTCCACAAGTCCTTGAATTTCTGCATCCAAAAGAGCAAAGTCATGCCTCGAGAAATAAACAGCCAGTTTCTGCAATTAGAGTCAAAATTGTAAAAGGACCTTTAAGACTGAACATGAATCACTGTGACACATTGCAGGATAAAAACAAAAACAAATAATCAAGACACTGGGCTGCTAGATGCAACAAAAGTCTAAACAGACTTTGCATCCATTAGGAGCTTTGAAGTTATCCAGTAAGCCACAACTCTGGCTCATCACAAAATACTGCAGAATAACTTTTTACACTCTTCATCCAGCCATTGGCTCCTTAAAATTTACCACTTTAACCTCTTGAGGAAAGTAAGAGGAGAAAAACAGCAGGGTCTTTGGTGAGCTCTTAAATTTTAAAATAATTTTTGCTATTTTTGGTCTCAGAGATTAAGAAAATTCTTTTTAGATTATGCAAAAGTTGCATTTGTAACATTAGAGTCATGCTTTAGTGCCACCAGACTAGTAAGGGAACTGATGCATGTGTGTGGGCTTATATCTGCCACCCAAAGTCCTCCTGCTACATTTGTCATAAACAGACTGCTGAAAATAACAGGAAAATGCCAGTGGCGTTAACTGTGAATTACCTGCTGTTTTGTGGGCGCTTACGATGATGCAATGAGGCAGTTTTCCAGGCAGCAGAATAAAAGAAGGAGGAACTTGCATCCAGCAGTATAGAAGAGACTATACTATCGTGCAATGCAGTGCCATAATTCAGTGAAAAAAGGTGTCATTACTAAGAAAGTGAAGATAAAACCCAAACTACAGTAAATCAGGCTTGTTATTCAGTGGACTCTTGATGATAACTACGGCACAAATGTTATATTTGGTCTCAGCTAGCAGGTGTGAAAACCTGTCAGAGTTAGGAAAGAGGACCCAAATACAGGACATGAAAACAAGAGACTGAAATAGAAGTGAGCCTTTACTGTGGCTGAAACAAAGCCCATAAAGTTAAACAGAACACAAGAAGCAGGGAATAAATCCAAGAAACCGTACATAACCTGCCTGTGCTACACAAGAGGAGAACATAACAGACATCTTGACAAAGGACACAGGGGAGACTAAGCTACAGCACTGTGCAAACGTCTTGAGCCACTCCTAATTTCTTTAATACTTTGCCTCATTGGAGGCAAAATATTAGGAGACTTTCTTGTAATTTTTCTTGTAATTATTCTTGTAATTTTTTAAAGTGGTCTTGAGCAATAGTTCTCCAGGCTTTCTGAAGGCCTTTGAAAGGTTTTCTTTGGACATTGGCTGCTTTCTCGCTCATTTTCACTGCAGTCTTTGTACCTGACCATTTTCAGAGAAATGTTTTCTTGATTGTTAAGCCACTTAACACTGACCTATGAATCATTCAAGCATAAAAAATGCACCTAACTCAAGGGATGAACCATTGTTCATTCACATAATGTTTTTCCATTTCTTTTGCTGAATCTATGAAAAATCCCAAAGATAACACAGTGTGACAGCCATAAAATAGTATTTTTGTACCAACAAGGTGATTCTCAAAGAGCTATTAGCTGAAAACTTGACATATCTCTCCCTGGTGTGCAGTGTGTCCTTAAAAAAAACGGATGAAACTGGAACGTGGAGGACAAAAGACGAAGTGGCAGGTCTTAAAAAAAAAAACCAGATCAACAATCTGGCTATTCAGCTTGTTATTGTAGAAATATAAATGAGGCAGCTGATAAATTTAATCAAAGCAGAGAAAACGCCTGCACTCCACTTGTTCTCACTCGTACACTCATCCATGTATAGAGTTTGCTACAGAGTGGACTCAGTGCAAACCACTGATGATACATTATTGACACTAGAGGATGTAACACTGCTACACAATAATGTGTCGAGTGTTCATGATTATCTCTGTTGCATAAACAAACGTAAGGACATCTGAACCACATTTGAGGCCACGGATACCACAACGCTGGCATTTTTGGATAAGTACATGTAATTTTATTTACTTTGACTCAGCAGTCTCCACCTACATAAGCAGGATGTTATTTCAGCTGTAATTACACTACTGTATTCTATTCCGTAAAATATATTCTGTGAATTAACAATAACCAGTTTAAACATGCTGGGAACAATTTTTCTACATATCAGGTTAAGTTTGTGAATGGGCATATTTGAATCCAAACTTTTTACTAAACCAGATGCTTTGGTGACAAAACTTCGAGTGAAAACAAACATAAACCGCAAGAAAAAACCTAAACTACACTAAAACCAAGCTCCTATATGGGATGCAAACTGTGGCCTCCGTGTAGACTGGGGTCGGCAACCTTTACAATCAAAAGAAACATTTTAGAGCAATTTTTGCCCAACAAAAAAATCTGTGTGGAGTCTCAAAAGTTATTGGAGCCTTATAATGAAGGTGAAAAAGTCTATTAAGTCTAAATGAGCCTATCGACATTACAAAAAGGTGTAAAGAATTAAAAAGTTTTACGTGACTACCCTGCAGGGGGCTATTTATAATTATTTGGTACCTTAACTTTGCGTTTTCATTACAATAATACCATGTTTTTGTTGCAGTTATAAAATCATAGAAATAGTTATTATTTTTGCTACAAATAAAACAGAAGAATTGTGAAGTGGACGAAGAAAATATCTATCAGCATGTTTAGGCTGACTTTGAAATAGATAGCTATAAATCTATGAAGGGCACTAAGTGTCCTACCTGTGTTTGTACAAATGAATCAAATGAAAACTAGCCTATTTTGATAATAAATAAAGCAAATAGCAGTCTAACAGCTTTATAAAGCTACATGAGCTTTGTAAAGCTGCTCCCTTGGTTACAAGGGGTCACCACAGCGCCACATATTTGATTTGGCACGTTTTTAATGTCAGATGCCCTTCCTAACACAGCCCCAAAGGGATTTGTGCCGCCTTTACAAAACAGTAAAATAAAAACAATAGGCCATTTTCAATAAATTTTTAATCCAACTGCTGATCAAGCATACCAGTTAGTGTCCATGCACTGTTAAATTTTCCTTGTATTTTCTTTTTTTTTTTTTTTTTGTTTTTTTTTTCTTTTTTTTATTTTTTGATCGGACCCCCTGCCTGGGTGCACCCTCGCCTGTGATGGTGGTCCGATGCTTTTTTTTTTTTCTTTTTAGGATTATTTTATTTTTTGATCGGACCCCC
>VUQI01033288.1:29678-45456 GCA_015106735.1 Paratilapia polleni | reverse complement strand
GGGGGGTTAACCCATAGACTAGCATTATTTAAAAAACAAAACAAAACAAAAAAAAAACCTTACATTTATTATAAATAAAAGAAAATTACTTTTTAATTTAGTTCAAATAAATTTCTTTAGTTCATTTTTATTTTTCTTTTTTTCATGCGCCAATTCACAACAACAGTCGCCTAAGACACTTTATATTGTAAGGTAAAGACCCTACAATATTAGAGAGAAAACCCCAACAATCTGACAATCCCCTATGAGCAGCACTTGGCAACAGTGGGAAGGAAAAACTTCCATTTAACTCCCCAAGTCTGGCAGAACCAGGCTCAGGGAGAACCAGGCTTCCACCAGAATTTAGTGGAGGTTTCATATTTGTAAAACCTTCCCAGTGCTGAGAAAAGGGACTTTTCTTTTTGATTACTATGTACAGTCTTTAGGTTGGGAAAACAGTAGCCTAATGTTAGTGCATTGGGCTGTACGACAGCTGAGTTCTGAGCTCCGTGAAGAGCTCCCAGGCCTGAAGCCACACAATCTTGATTGCCCCCTTGTTGCTGATTGCAGTATAGTTCATGAACTCTACCCCCTCAACGATGGCAGAATGTGGGCCATGCTAAGTATATTATATATATTATATATATTGTGATTTCTGTCACGCTGAGTACTTTGATGTTTGTTAAAGTGTTTTTGATCAGTTATTTAATGTCGTAAAAAGTGTGTATACCAACATAATCGACAGCTGTGACTGACTGTGACAGTGGTTACATGCATTTGGCTTTTAAGGCTAACTTAATCAGTAAGGTAATGCTATTGTCAAAGCTAACAGGCTAAGAGCACAATCATGTTGTGTCTCAAAAGTGTGTGTAAGTGTGTTCCCGCTATCAAGTACTGCATGCTGTGCACTATCAGCATCTGAAAGGTGTACTCATCACAACAAAGAATAGTGTGGAATAATGCAAACGTATCACCCTCAGTGGTCAACATCTTGGCTACATAGCGGAAAGGAATGGACCACCAAATCGACACAAGCGGGATTGTGATTTCCTGAGGCTGGGTTTTTATCCCCTCCTGGTCTCAATTTTTGGCGTGTTAAGACATTCATTTCACATATATAGTATATGTAGTAGTTGGTATTCATGGGGGGGGGTGGTGGTGGTGGTGGTCAGAGGCAGAACATGTCACAAATGTTCCCAAAATGTGGCAACTAGCATGGCAATCACAGTCAAACCTTGCAATTGTTATTTCCGGCAAGTGCACAACTTGCTGTAGTCAATTTGAGGCAATACCACCCAGTCACTACATACATGATTACTCACTAATCATGTATGTAGTGTACAACATGAGAGTGTATTAATGGAAGTATCCAAATTGAGACACAATGTCAGTCTATGGAAATCTATGGAAAATCTTTTAACTAGAAAATTATAAATGTATAGCCATGACAGCCGAGGACATTCAGGATTATGGCGGCTCAACTGAGTGAAGTTCAAGACATGTGGTCATATTTGGGCAATGCAGGAGGATTATTCACAGCTGGTCTCACTGTTGCACAGTGGGAGGAAGTGGTGACATGTCATACATCTTTATAAATGGTAAATGTACAGTCTATGTTTTGGACTGAATTTCATATTTTGCAATTATTACATTATCAAAATTTAGATTATGTTTCCAGATCACTGCCAATGGCAGTAAATCAAAGCAAAGAGTATATCCAATTTACAGATTAGGACTCCTATGTAATGTAACCCAATTACACACATAATCAAATTGTGAATGAGCCTTAGAAACAGGTTTGCACCATTAAGATCTCTCATAAGAATGCTTTCTATATTTCAAATTACTTTCCAGATGAAAACTTTCCAAGCACAGCCTGTCTGCTGACTCAAATATTAACTCTCATTTGTGCACAGACAGTCCTGCGTTGAGTCCCTACTGAGCTAATAGTTTCAAGAGGAATGAGTGTCCTGTTATCTGTCCCATGTGAGTTATTAGCCAAAACAGTATTAAGGTTGCACAGACCTCTAATCACCCTGAATGAGCTTGGTGAGAACTGCACTGATTGGCAAATCCCGACATGTCTGTCTGAGTGCTGCAGTCTTAACGTCTCCTCAGACACACAGCTGAGATTTGGCTCTCTGTGCTGCGGATGTGAGGGATTTTGTTTGAAGGGTGTGAAGGTTGAGCCATAATATGAGAGCACAGCAGAAATGTCAAGTGTTGTAAAAGCATAAAGTGACGCTTTAATTGTTCTTGTAGAAACGCAGGCTGCTTTGGTGCCAGTCAGTAACATCTACACTGCATCAATCATTTCTCAGCCACTCTTTGGCAATATAAGTCAGTCTGTTTCTTTAGTGTGCATTTAAATCTCTAAACAACAATTGGATGGGCTGCCTTAAAGTTTTGTTAATACAATGAGTCTGATAGCTGTTTAGATATTTAACTCAAAGCCAAAAACCTCATGATGGCCTGATGAAAAGGAGGGGAATCACCACTCTGCAGGCTTCATGATATGAAGGCCTAGAATAACACTGGTGATTACTGAACTCATATCATCAGGTCAGTGCCTTGGTCTATGGCTAGATAACCTCAGCTGCACTTTGGGACTCAGTGCTAATTGGCAGATGAAAAGATGCTAAGCCAGACAACTTGATTAAAGCTGTTTTCACACATGTAATGCAGCACTGAACTTTTATAGATCACCCAGAGGAGCGTATGAGAAAGCACTCAGACTCGACATGCCAGCTCCCTAGTACGAAGGTGTGTACAATGTCCGATTGGGCCTATGTGTAAATAGCATAGGAAGTTGTTTGACTTCGCAGCAGGTGAGTGTGGGTGCTGATGTGCATTACACCCAGTGTACATGATGTACCTGCAGCTCTACTCCTAGGTTAAACCAAATCGACTATTTCCAGTAGTGAGAACATGTCTGACACAGACAATCTCCAGTGCCTGGAGCTGATTCAGCTGACATTCTTCAAAGTTTATGTGTGAAAATGGCTTTTGACTCAACTGTTGGCTGTTAAACTGAGGACTTGCTGTGTGGCTTGATACTTGATGGCAAAATACTAAAACTGGACTTGGTGACCCATACGTAGATCTTCCGTTTTCCAATTTTGGTGAGCCTGTGCGAATTGTAGCGTCAATTTCCTGTTCTTAGCTGACAGGAGTGGCACCCGGTGTGATCATCTGCTGTTGTAGCCCATTTGCTTCAAGGCTCAACATGTGCATTCAAAGATGCTCTTCATACCTTGGTTGTATTGAGTTACTGTTGCCTTGCTATCAGCTTCAAACGGTTTGGCCATTCTCCTCTGACCTCTGGCATCAGTAAGGTATTTTCACCCAGAGAACTGCTGCTCATTGGATATTTTCTCTTTTTCAGACCATTCTCTATAAACCCTACAGATGGTTGTGTAGGAAAATCCCAGCAGACCAACAATCAAACATGCCACATTCAAAGTCACTTAAATCACCTTTCTTCCCCATTCTGAGGCTCAGTTTGAACTTCATCAGGTGATCTTGAAAACGTCATACCTAAATGCACTGAGTTTCAGCCATGTGATTGGTTGATTAGATATTCACATTAATGAGCAGTTAAACGGGTGTACCAAATAAAGTAGCCAGTGAGTGAAGTCTTGTGTTTTGTCCCATCTGCTGTTTGTGGTCTCCCTTTTCTCCTCTTTCCCCTCAACTCCCAAAAGGTCAGATTTTGAAGGTTGAAGCACATGGCTGCCTCTCTGAGCCTATTTCAGGTCTCTACCTGTTAAAAGGGAGTTCTTCCTTCCCACCTTCGCCCTTTGCTAGCTCATAGGGGATTGTCTGATCATTGGGGTTCCCTTTGTAATTACTATATAAAGCACAGTGAGATGACTGCTGTTGTGAACTTGTGCTATATAAATAAAATTGAATGGAATATAAATAACTCAAAGTACTTCCTTGTCCTTGTGAGTAATTTACTGGATTTGCTTTATATTCTATACTATGGATGTTTTAATACAGTGAGATTGGCTTTTAGTCCCAGTCACAACTAATGAATAATGCTACTTATCAGCCTGTAAAGACCTTCCCAGAATAGTCTGTTTACATCGAACACACATGAGAAATAGTCTGAAGTATCTGGTCTCCTCTGGATTCTTTATAAAAGTCGTGCTTGTAGGTTGATGTTACTGATGACTATTGCTCATTGATCTGCGAACTGAGGAGAGCTGCTGGCTGTTTTTTCACGATGCCTCCCTCTGCTCAATACTGCCGTCTTTCTCGCTCATTAAGCTGCAGAGTGTTGTACACAGTCTCACATTGAACACTACTTCATACAGTATTTGTTTTTAGTTTAAACTACCCCCCCTCCCCCCACCACCATCTGTGCATTCTTTATGTTGCCAATCTTGAATTTAATACAAGCAAGGGATTTTGTCGTAAAATCATTTGGTGGTTCAATAAAGTTTGCGTGCCAAGGAGAAGGCTGCTTGCTTTTCTGCCCACTAAGCGATAATGTTGAGATTACTGAACAACCCCTGAAGAAGTCCAACAACTGGAGGCGGAGTGGGGGTGGAGGGGCTTATGAGAGATATAAGCACTCCGAGGAGGTGATAAAATGACGAAGGCTCTGAGGTGCCTAACACGGTGCCAGAGACAAGAAACAATTTGTTCCTAAAAATGCCCCTCAGACATTGTCAACAAGTAACAAAGCCAATAGAGAAATGCCTGCATGAGTGAGCAGTGAGTCAGAAATATCCTTTAATGTCTAAGGTGTTCACTTTTACATAAATTTTTATTCTTGGCATTGCAGCTCAAGGATCTGTTGGGGAATAATGATTTTTTGCTACTAATTTATTTATTAGCCCAAAACCTGGTAAAATTTTATGCATTTTGGATGCTATTTGCCAGCGATGGTGGAGCATGACCACAAATACAGAGATCTTTTCAAGGAAATCAGATTGTTTTTGTAGATGTAGCACTGAGATGAAATGAGAACACAGCATCCAAAACTGGCAGCCAGAAGTTGGTTTCAAATGCTATCAATTTACAATATTCCATTTGCATCACAGCTGAACTATGATGAATATTTATAATTAAAAACTGATTTGATTCAGCCACAATTGTATTGCATCTTATTTTCTAAATGGCACAGTGCCAAAATTTTGAACTGAAGGAGAAAGATTCAGTATAAAACTGCTGTGGACAAGAAATGTACTAAGAATCAATCATTAAATGATGGTAGGTACATAATATATTGGCAGTGGTCCTCCTTTGTTTATTTAAATGTGTTTGATTACATGTAATTATTATTTTGAAAATTAAAGGCGATGTATTATGCTTTTCTTCATTTTCTGTACTATATACTGTATACTATATATATACTGTTACAATAGTGGATGCTCATATTAAACATGGTCAGAGATTCAAATAATGAGGTCAGTGTATGTACAAGTAATCCAGATGAGTCAACAGTTCAGGCTCCAGACTTCTGTAAACACCTAGTTTTCTCCTCCCTCAAAGGGCTCTGGTGCGAGCACAGAAGCCCCACCCAGCTGTTGTTTAAACCTTCTTTTTGTGAGGGACAGCCAATGCACAGCTACTTTAGTAAAGTCCAGTAATAACAGCATGGTGCTGGAAAGCATAATGGGTCCCCTAAAGTAGCCTGTTTAGTAGGCCCTGTGCATTGTCTCTATCTATGAATGAAGCATTCAGGCACAGCCCTCAGCTGTAGGTCACTAGAGTTTCTGAAGTGCTTAAAGCCCATTGCACATTCCTTATGGTAGTTTGCATAAGATGCATTCAAATAGATTTAAAAATAGTACAAAAATTCACTTTTGCTTGTGCTATATTCCTTGAGCCAATAATATTGTTGTGCCATATTTATGGACTGATTAGGGCTTATTGGGTTTTATAATACTGTAGGATCTTTGAGCCTTGAGACTCATCGGCCACCTCATTAGTTACACCTTGCTAGTGGGTTGGACCCCCTTTTGCCTTCAGAACTACCTTAATTCTTCATGGGATATAATCAACAAGGTGCTGGAAATATTTCTCAGAGATTTTGGTCCATATTGACATGACGGCATCACTGCAGATCTGTCAGCTGCGCATCCCTGATGTGAATCTTTCGTTCCACCACATCCCAAAGGGGATTGAGATCTGGTGACTGTGGAGGCCATTTGAGTACAGTGAACTCATTGTCATGCTCAAGAAACCAGTTTGAGATGATTTGAGCTTTGTGACATCGTGTGTTATCCTGCTGGAAGCAGCCATCAGAAGATGGGTACACCGTACTCCTAAAGGGATCAGCGTGGTCAGCAGCAATACTCAGATACGCTGTGGCATTTAAACAATGTTTAGTTGGTACTAAGGGGCCCAAAGTGTGCCAAAAAATATCCCCACACCATTACACCACCACCACCAGTCTGAACAGTTTCTGAAATACTCAGACCAGCCCCACTGGCACCAACAACCATGCTGCACTCAAAGTCACTTACATGTACAAACACACCTCTCTTCCCCATTCTGATGCTTGGTTGGAACTTCAGCAGGTCATCTTTATTTTGTTTATAGGCCTAAATGCATTAAGTTGCTGCCATGTGATTGGCTGATTAGGTATTTGCATTAACAAGCAGTTGAACAAGTATACCTAATGAAGTGGCTGGTGTGTGTTTACATAAACTGAATTAAAGTAGGTGTGTGTCTCTCTGTGAGACTGTTTAATCTCACATAGCTTTTATTCATTTGACTCTGACTCTAGTAGAAGAAGCTGAAATAGTCAATAGATTCTTACACTGGTGGCGTACTGGATGTCCCTCCATATGTTTGTCTCTCTGGAGAGGTCTGACGTCTCAAACAAGTTCTCCAGCACCACCTCCCCAATCATATCATGCCGTGAAAATCGGTCAAAGTCAAAAACGCTCATGTGGAGCTTCCTGGCGGCCAGCTCATCATAAGGCACAGGAAACTGGAAGCTCTCACTGAATGTGGGGTTGAGCGTCTTCCGGTGGACACGAGTCTGGAATTTCTTGCGGTCGGGCAGCAGATAGATTTTCACATAAGGGTCAGAAGTGCCGCATAAGTCCTTGGCAGGTAGGTCTACTGCCTTGAGGATGTTGACAAGGAGAGACTCATTTTCGTAGTCGTACTTGAGAGAGAAGTTAATCTTGCCACAGTTTTTGCTGCTGTTCTTGGATGAGTCCTCTGAGTCCGAGGGCTTCTGTTGGTAGAGCTCTGGCTGGATGCGGCCAATGCTAGTGGGCGTTTCGTCCTTGTCCACCACATAGTCGTTTCCCAGGTCTAGACTGCCCACCTGCATCTGTCTGGGCAGGTGTCTTTTGAATGAGTTATGGCTGCAAGGACAGAAAAGACAGGAATAAAGTGAGTTGGAGGGAATACTGTGGCTGTAGTTTATGTTAAAGAGCTGAGTTGAACAGATAACGCATTCTCACTTTCAACTCATCACATACTGACACTTGGTGAGGAACCTCTCCTTGTTATAATTTAATACAAGAGGAAACCCTTTGACATGATTTCACAATGTAAGGAAAAATGACAGCCTACAAAAATCCACATTAGGAGGAAGGTGGGACAGCAGAGAGTAAAGTCACAAGACCTCCAACCAGAAGACAAAAATTCAAGTACTTTCTGGGACAGCTTTTTTTTTTTTTTTTTTTTTTTTCATTTTCAATTTACCTTCTGTCGTTGTTTGGTTTAGACACTAAAACTCTGTAACTAATTTTAGAAAAAAATGGCTTGGGTTAATATACCCTTCACAAGGATAAGCACACATTAAAAGGTCTCCTTGATTTTAACCCATAGTCTCATGGCATCTGTTTTAGATGTTGCGGGACTCGCATCGGTATGTGACGACTTGGGAGTAAAAACAGGTTTAAATTTAATTTGGTAACTGTGGATTTTTTTAATTGAACAGCTCATACACATCGAGATGAACTAGTGCTGACAAAGGGCAACCAAATGTGACACCTTGTGTCTTGTGATAAAGTTGTAGTTGATGAAAGTTGTCTGGGAAAAAATAATTAATGGTCAGTGGCCTGTATTTTCATCATTTTAAAAGTGCATAAAAACAGTTGTTCTCATGCTACCATCACTTTTATAATATCCCATTAATGCTCATTAAGAATGTCTGACTTTATTTGGACACTGGTTGGGAAAATTTGAACAGAAAATATAAATATAAAAGTTAAAGTCAAGGTAAAACTATGATAACAAAAAGCACAATGGCAGCTCCGTGAACCCCACAGGTGTGAACATAAACAATTTTTTTCTTTTAAAAGCATCTCACTATAATACACAAAATCTTTGTTTGTCTCTGTGTTGGTTTGTTTCTTTGCCAACTCCTCCTAGACCATCAGGGGTTGAGCAACTAAATCTGCACACAGGTTCATCTAAAGCTGCGTCCACACTGCAATCAATTTACTCCTGGTGCATCGCTTTGAAGTTGACAGCTGGTCATTTATGGACATTCCAGGCTCCAGTTACCTAGGTAATCCTCCTAATGTATTTACTACCAGGCCATATGTCAGTCAAAGGTATCCTGTGCTGCTATTGGTCAATTACTCACCTGGAAGCAGAGAAAGGTTTATCTTGGGTCTGGCTCATTTTGTGTCACCAGCGGTTATTTTGCCCGTAGTCGCCTGAAGTCCCTGAATACCACTCACTTTATATGGTCTCTGGTCGCCCACAAAGCTTCCAGTGTGGATGCAGATTCAAGCCCCAGAGGGTTCTTATCTATATCAGATATTATGAGGTCATGTTGCCTAGCAGCAGGCTAAAATTAGCTGTTTTTAGCATTAATGCACCTACAACGTCCTATAAAAGCATCCTATCATTTTAATTTCACAACAATAACATCTCATTTATATCCAGAAAAACTGAATTGTATGTGCCTAGCAACTACCTAGCAATGGGCTAAAATGACCCATTTTTAGCAAACAAACAACATCTACCACCCCTATTTTATTTTATTTTTTTCACTTTTCTCGATGTGATTAAGTATATCAGTTTGCCAACAGCACAAACAGGCCAAACAATACTGTAGCATGGGTATGTACTAGCATGCATAATGGGCAAAATGAATCACTGATCACTGATTCACTTATTAACATGGTGGAAACGTACAGTTCTGATACAACTAATCCTAATCCTATCTATTACATTTATTCTTGTGAAGAAGATCTTACATACATTAGCTTTATGAGAATGAGCTGGAGAAAGTTGCCTCTAAGGCAGAATTCAACATCCATAATATTAATTAGAATTTACTATGGAGATATCATATTGCTTAGACAGAAAATTTCATCCCTCATTAGAGATATACTAAGTGGTCTCTGAAAATGTGTAGCAGTGGGTTCTTCCTGATTTGCGCACTTTATTTCATGTTGGATCACACCCCATGTTTTGAATTCTGCTTGCACGTAACCCTCCACATATGCACACATACTGCAACAACCATATCAGACAGTCTTATGTATCATCAGATTTGCATGCACATGCAAGTATGTGACTAACCGAGTGGAGGAAGCCGGCTCAGTGGTTTGCCTTTGCATGCGTTGCGTGCGGCGCAGGAAGTGCTCCCTCATGGAGAGCTGCACATCAGTGGGGATATCAGGAGAGGTATGGCTTATCTTCACTGCAGCCTCCAGGAAACCAACTGAGCCCATGGGATCCTTCACCTTCTCTGTTGCCATGGCGACGGGCGTATGTTGGGGACTGGGCAACAGGAGTGGCGGCTGGAGTGGGCAGTGCTGTGGGCCACAGGCCGGGCTGAGGGATGGACTGGGAAAGTGGGCCTTAGTCCGCCAAGGCACCCAGCACAGCTTCCAGGAGACGAATGTAAGAAGTCCCAGCACTGCCAGGCCACAGACCACAAACACACCGAGCAGGAGGCCAAAAGTAGCGTCTGGTGGCGAGCCATGGGGGCCAGAAACAGAGGATCACACAATATGGATAAACAGATGGTGATCACAAGGGTGAGAGGGGACAGAGGACACAGAGAAAGAGAGAGAGTCTGTTAGGAGATGATTTTTCAAAAGGTCTGGTGCTAAATCATGGGTTTCTATGTCAGACTAAGGATAGCAAGCATAAGTATACCAGGAGACTTCATAAATATTAAAGTAACCTCCATTGGTCTTCAGCTGAGTCAACAGATAAGAAAAGCATGGCAATGTAAACAGAATTTAAATGTGTGTATAGGATGAACTCATACATAGATAATTTTCTCTGACGTTACACTCACTGTAGTGGTAAAAGTAATTATGGTCTGACAGATGATAAAAAAAACCAAACAATGTAAAATGGATAAATTTTTAAAAAGGCTCATGGGAAAAGGACCATGGTGTCAGGAGCCTTCCTCTGGGATTCTCACCATGAAGCAGATAAAGGAGCCGGGCACAGTCAAACTCATTTATTTTATGGTATGAAAATGCTTTCTGGGAAACAAGCAGCATACAAAGAGCTGGAGATGTACCAAGAATGCTGACAAGCACTCTGCGAGGATTCACAGGGATCGAAGGGGGGGGGGACCAAACACAGGAAATATACAAACTGTATATTGTAAACTCAAATTTGCCTTTGGGACATTTTCCTTAAGTAATTATATTTCACTATATGATGCTTGGAGTGTCTTCCATACCCTTCAGCAGGGACTGAATTCAATTCTCTAATCTTTGCTGGAGAGTTCTTTTCCATGCACCGCGATTGCTCAGATTTATCTGCAATAACTCGTGCTAAGGAGCATCTCATGGGCTCTCAGAGGATCCTTTAACCCTCCTCTACTCTCCACATAACACCACAGATAGCAGCTGCAGTGCCCACTGGGTTTACTCTCCTCTGATATTTACTCAACTCGGCCTTTTCTATAAGAACCCTGCATTTGAGGCTGTGTTTATTCAGGGTTATATTTTTAGTGATTATATGTAATATCTTATTAATGAAAAAGCAGATAGCTTGTGATATTTAACAGCCATAAATCAGCAGCTGTGGAAAGTAGGTTGATTATTATACTTCAGTTCAGTTTTGAGGTCTTTGAATATTTCTATTTTATGCTACTACTATGATACAACAGATTCATCTAATAAGTTTAGTTAATGGTAACTGATAAAAACTTTCCCTGGATGTCTTTCCCATGTGTGTTTATCTTTTCTCCCGCATGTATCTGTAGCTTTAAGTCCCTGTCTTTGTCTTTTTTCCCTTCTCAGTGATAGTCAGCCCTGCCTTCACTGGTTCCTTTTATTCCTTGTTTCTTTATCAGTTCCTCCTGTGTATTTAAAGTCCTGTCTTTACCCCTTTCAGTTGTCAGTCTGCCCTGTTAACTTATCTGTTCTCCTTCCTTTTAACTCTCAGCCAGTGACTCCCATGGAATATCTCCTTGTATATTCATGTTATTCACTGTCACTTGGCTCTTTAGTTTTTGTTTGGAGATGTTCTCCATAAAATTACATCACATATTGTTTTGTCAAGACCCATTTTTGAAACCTTGAGCTGACCATTTTCACCATTGCCATCTTTAGCTTCTTCATACTCTGCTTAATTGTCCTTCTGGACACCAATGCGGACCATAATTTTCAAAATGAACAACATGTTGTATTCAGTAAGATGTTCCTGATGAGTCTACGGTCTCACTCGGGAGCTTCAAGTGTTTCCTGAAGGCATAGATCAAGGTAGGTGAGAGCTCTTTTCCCATACACTTCTATAAAACCGGACTTGTTTTTGCAACCAGATGAGTCGCCCTCTGCTGGCCATTAGAAAGAATGCAGGTTTAAGACACTTACACTTTGCCTTCACTTTTCAGACCTGGAAACTACGTCCACCTTTTATACACAATTTATGGTTCTCCCCTTGTAAGGGATTTCTGCCTACACTGGTTCACCCTACCTGCTGTCTTCTAAGCTCTATCTATCTATCTATCTATCTATCTATCTGTAATTACCAAACTCTGTAATGCTAAATCTACCAGTATCCACAAGCTCTTTAATTGAAATGATATTTTAAAGGCTAAAATATAATTATTGTTGTTATAGATGAAATTTCAAATATACAGGTTTAAACATAGCCCATTGTTTTACTTTCCCATCTTATCACCTAACTACTAATGTTATATATAATGTAGTACAAAAAGGAACTAACCAAACCCTTTGAAAAAAATGTTTACACTATCTCATTAATATTAATATAACCAAACAATGTTCTAATATGTCAAGGAGTCCGTTTTTGACACCTTTACTGTCATATTTGCTCATAATGCTTATTTACTTTTACATGTAGTGGGGTATTTTTACATTTTTGTTGTGTATTTCTACTTTTTCCACCATAGAAATAAACTTGATGCAGCAGAATAAATGTAAGCACTCAGATCTAAGCTTTTTTATATTAGTATTTTAATCTGTAACCGTGCATCCCATTTTCATAGAGTTAACAACATGTATGTATAATATTAATCTGTGAACTAACCAGTGACTGTAACTTTCAGAAAAATGCGAGTTAAACTTTAGTATTTATAAAATATAGTGGCATTAAAGTATAAAATTGTTTTTCATGTCAAAAATATCCTCACTTGTCCAAAATGTTATGGAGAGAAAAACCCTAGAATTTGCTACCCCCTCTTTTTGCACAAATTAAGAGCTTTCATGTTCAAATTTCAAACTAAATGGAGTGTCCACTAAGGAGAATTTATAGCTTAGGCAAGTGGCCGACTGGATTTCAAGTCTGGAGGATTTATGCCTGAAGAGGATTTCTCGGCTGTCCACAGCCCTGGCCTCTCCATGTCATCTGAAATTTCACAGAGCTCCCCACAAAGCTTCATCTCGGCTGGACTGTCGCTTGCCGAGTCTTCATCCCCCGTCATGGCAAATTGGAGCCGACCCTGCTCCGTGAACTGAAATATGCTGCTGCATGCCTGTGGTGACAATCTTTCACTACAAAATGCGTTGACAGGCCAGAAATTTGATTTGAACATGTAACTCTGGCTTGTTTTCAACTTTTTCCATCTTAGACTGAAGCATCCACTAAAGCACAACAGGTTTACAGACAGTGTGTGCCTGCACCCAACTCCATCTCCATGTTTCTAGGATGTTCTGAGCCTCAGTAATGTTGGGATTAATACATTTTGGCACTCCTTAAAAATAAATAAATAAATAAATAAAAAATCCCCCTAAGCTCTAAGTTTTAGAGCTTAGGGGGATCTAAACAGGGATTTGATGTTTCTTTCTCAATGTTTATTATACTTCTACACTTTTTATCTTATATTCTTGTTTACATTTTTGTAAACTGACATTAAAACCATATTGGCAGTTAGGAATTCCTGTTTGCTTTAGATCCATGGATGTACAGATGGATTTTGCTGGATTACTTTTATACTAAATAAAATGTAAAAACTTGATGATTCTCAATCACGTTCTGGGGTTATGAGGAATGTATTTTGTCGGTGATCTTTGATAGGTTTATGGATGTTCGGTTATGATGAAACATAAATATAAAGATGCCCTCTGGAAGTGTAAGTCACTGACTCTAAGGCCCGGTTACACACTCTACACGCCCTCTACACACTTTCACTCCATTTACATGTTTGCGTGGAGGATCCATCACATTAAGTGCTGTCCCAAACCAAATAGCCTAAAGTGGAAGAGGGTTATAAAGCCCTCCAACACAGAGTCTAAACACTGTGGAAGAAACTCCATCCACTTACAAAAATGAGTTCCACGTGACTATTTCAGGACTGTCAGTAATAAACAAAATGAAATGGCTTTTGTAGAAAATGTGTAAATTTTTTTGTACATTTTTGATCATTAATCCCTAATTAATTAAAAAACATAAAGACAAAGAAGAAAAGAATAAAGACAAATAGGAGCTGAATTGGAATGGGCACATCTTCCAAAAAGTGGGCATGACCTTCCAGGAGTGGACGTGATCTCAATAAATACATCAGCTGAATATACTGATTACAAGGACATCCCAAAGCCTGCCACTGTATTTTTAGTCTAACCCTTACTTAACAGACCCTTCATCAGCTTCAAGTGTGACTCCACACAGAGTTACACTCGTCACGGAGTGGGAGTGTGTAGGGGCCGGAGAGGAACTGGGCCTAAAATATGTGTGTATCACGTCTGCATCACGTGATGCACACGATATACACGTCTGCATCACGTATGATGCTGAGATCGAGTATGTATTTTGATGCTGCTGCTCCAAGCGCTGACCATGTTGAAAAGGGGGTCTTTTCACCACACACAATATCTAAAGGTGAACCTCGCAGTTTGAAAGCCTCTTTGCTGAAGTACCACTAAAGGAAACTGGTGTGAGCACACCAGCAGACATGAGATCTTTCTCAGTTCAGACTCAAGTATTTGGGAGTTTAAAGTTCACATTCTCAACTCTGGAGAGATAAGTACATCTAGAGACTCTAAAGGATACTTGCAACAAATGGACTCTGATACACGCAGACAGACTTTCTTTGAGAAAAATGGCTGTTTATCCAGTCGGCATCTATTAAAGTTTACATAGGTCACACACTGTCTCTGTTAATTTTTCCCACAGAGGTTGACTTAAATTTACCCTCAAAGAGTCAACAAGAAATTATATTTAAACTCTGATGCTAAATTTTATCCTCCCACTAAGGACATTAGAACCAGCAGAAATTGCCAAAGGGCTTGCAAAGATAAGACTGACCAGGATAATGATGGATGTTACGCTGGCAGGGTCATCTCAGGAGGTCTTACTTAGCAGGTGGTTAAATACTTCTCATTATGATCCCTTACAATCCACACCTTTTTTTTAAGAGGTATTTTGTTTACTGGGCTTTTGAGATGAAAACGGTATTCAGCACAAAACAGTTCAACAAGTATGTGTCGCATAGATGACAGGAAAAGGAGAAGTATGTAAGCAGTACCACTGATTTGTTGTTTGGCTTATTTTACTTGTACCTCTAGGCAGATTTGGTTTGCAGTAGGTGGGTTGTCCATCTACACGTACCCATTTTACAGATGGCACAGTAAAAAAAAGTTGCTACTTAATGTCCTGAACATTGCACAAAAAAAAGATTCAGAAAACAAATTAAATAAGAGCATTAAAGTAAAAGAAAAAAAGAAAGAAAGAAAGCTTCTGTATTATCTGTGATATAAAAGCTACAATTTGTTCATCTGTCTGATGACTGCTGGAACAAAACTATTTTTATACTGTGTTTTTCTACACGTTTAGACTACAAACCTTTGTCCAAAAATAAAAACCTGAAACTCACTGTGGTGTGACTGCCAAGTAAAATCAAGCAAGATAACAACTGTAACTGTACAAGGCCACTGGGTTAAACTGTGACTCACTGATCAACCTGCTAGGCCATTTAACAATTTGATTCAGCAAGTTCCTTTTTTTATGGATAAGTATCTAAACCATGACCAATGAAAAAGATCAAACAGACTCCACAAAAGGCCCATAGAATAATAATGTACGATAATCATGGTTTTATCAGTGTAGAAACAGAACAGTTTCCTCAAATATGCATTCCCTCTATTGCATTTGCTTCACAGTTTGCCTCAGAGTTCGGTTTTGAGTCAATAACTGCTCCAAGACTGCACACATTACACTCTCTTACACTTAATGTCAAGCCAAGCCAACTTTATTTATAACACACTTTAAAAACAGCAACCTCTGACCAAAGTGCTGAAAACAAGAATAAAGATACATTAGAATAAAATAAAATAAAATAAACAAAAGTACAAGACCAAATAAAAGCAAGAATAAAAGTACAAGGCACAAATAAGAACATAAATAAAAACAATAAAATCAAAATAAAATCAACATCTCA
>VUQI01033288.1:0-11627 GCA_015106735.1 Paratilapia polleni | reverse complement strand
TTCTCTCTAAAAGAAGAGGCAATGCAAAAAAAAAAAAAAAAAAAAGTACACATGCATAAGTTTAGGTGCATGAATATTGATGAGGGTATCCTCATAAATATCAAAGCTTTTCTTTGAATAGATGTCCAGATAACAAATTCAGAGAGTTGTTTTATTCCTACATAGAATGAGATTAGGCAAATGCGTCATGAAGGATCAAAAGGGAGGGTTTTTTTTTCTTTTTCTTTTTTTTTATGAGCAACACATGCAAGCCAATGCTTTGTTCTGTGTCAAGAGATCCTGCGGTAAGCTGCTGTGATGAACACATGTACATCCACACACTGCTTCAAGAGGCATACACCACTGATTTAATAAGCATGGGAGAAATTACACCCCAGTCTGCAGTTCTGACCATGGTCATGCGACATATTGCAGCACAATCAGTACAATCTTCAACAGATAGAGAGGGAGAAGGGGGGGGGTGCAGCCCCCAGTCTTCCCTCTATCTAGATTAGCATTACCTCTTCGAAAGCCTGTGGTCTGCAGGGGGTGATACCACCACCAGAGGCTCCCACTGCGGGAGCACCTTGAAATCAATTGGCTGCGCAACACTGACAAAATAAATAGAAATTAATTGCATTTGAGGCACTGCGTGTATGAAATGGTGCAGTTGGCAAGCGTTCAAGATAATGTGTTCTGGACAACATGAACAGCGCAGAGCTATCAAGGGAAAGAGTTTCTTTGCTTACTGTTACAGCAGCTAATCCATAATGCATTACTCAGAAATACTCCTGCAGAGTGCTTTAAAACTCCTGAATGGTAGTGCAATATGTTGGCTTGTCTTTGATTCATATTTAATCTTCTTCAGAACACAAAAAGGTTTCAAGACGTTACTCCCAAGAAGACTGGCAGTATCACCAACCCAAGATTTTATGTTTAAGTTAAACCTGTTAACGTCCACCAGGTTAGGGGTAGGTTAACTTCAGGTTCACCTATTTATGACACCCAAAGTGAAAAGATTACAATAGGAGGACTGTAAGGCCAAAAGGTAAATATGAGATTTCAGTTTTTAAAGTAACATGTTCCTTTCACCTGAAAATGTGCTTGTTTAGCATGTGGCTAAAACACAGTCAAACCCTTTCTCTCACTGGCAACCTGGTGCGTGTTAAGAGATTAATAGGTAATAGGTCCTCTAATGGCCATTATGGTAATGAACAAAGGAGGATGTCAGGCAGCCTGTTCTCAGAGTCTAAAGCCATTTTCACATATGCACTCCAGGCCTCAACTTTTCTAGGCATCACCCAGCGGACTATATGCGAGAACGCAAATCTCAGAAGCATTCGCATTGGACATTAAACAGACTTTAATCTGCCAGCTCCCTAGTACAAAGTTTCTGTGTCCGACTGAGCCCATGTGAGAATAGAGCAGGTAACTGTCTGGCAAATTCGCAGCAAGCCAGTGGATCTCATGCATCACGTGGGAAAGGGCAACTGTGGACATTATCCACAGTTGATGATTCTCTTGACACTGTGCAGAGTTCATGTATGAAAGCGGCTTATGGAGGGATTATACTTCCTTGCTGATGCAGACACCTCAGGGGAGTAGTTGTTCTTATACTATTTCTAGTCTGCTTGGTAGATGTCTGTAGTTGGTACCTGTGTAGTGTGGTGTCTGACACTACACAGACACAACAAATTGGATGGTGAGCAGATCTCTGCACAGAAATAACAAAACTGACATGCCTTGGATCCAAGCAGACACACGCATATGAATGTAAAAGGTATAACACTGGTGTAACCCTAACCTAACAGTTCCAAAAGTGCAAAGTAAAGTAAATACAGTACTACTTATATAAACCTCAAACTGTTGATGAAATATAAAGTATATATGTAAAGTAAAAACGGTTGTCTCCAGGGGGAATTGAGTCCAATCTATTGAATGACATCCCTGTGTTTGATTCAAGCCACTAACACCCCGATACCTCTGATGGTACCGTGGTTGTGTCAGTTTGCATAGGTATTTGCCTACGCAGAGCCTACACAGAGGGGTTTTCATGCTCCTGTGCTTTCCTCCAAAAGCCCAACAGCACTTAGCTTGACATGGATGATGACATGCGCAGGTCAAATGCTGATTGGTTGAAAAGTGGGCCAGAACAGGCAAGGGAGAGACAGCGGAGTTCACCACAAATGGGCGAAGCATGAAAAAACAAAAACAACAGCAAAAAAACCCCATCAAAGATCAAAAAATACAGTATGAAAAGCACAGACATGTAGGGGGACCTTTTGGATCGGGTGGAGAGCAGCCAAAGATCCACCGGGCAGATGGATGGTCACCAAGGAGTCCAGACTCACACCAAATTAGCAATTTAAAAAAAGTAATTTGTTTAAACTAAAACCTTTAACCTTTATACTTGTTTAAGCTAAATATACTAAAAAAATGTAAAAACATTGAATCAATATACAACTAAAAATGTAAAAGAGAGATGAAATTTTTAAAAAAAGAAAAGGAGTTCAAAATGAATATTTATAAAAAAAAAATCTCAGCTGTGGGGCTAGCCACCAATACGGACTGAACTAAAAATCCTGTATACTGTCACAACCATCATAACCTCTAAAACATCAAATGCTAAAAGTCCACAATTAAAATCGCAGGGCAGGTCCCACTCCACACTCTGCACACCGACCTCAAGGGTCAGGCAGAGGTCCAAACCCTACCAGCTCAACTGCCAGCTGTTTCCCAACCTCTATCGGTATCTCATGAGGACTGGGCCGCTTTCTGTGACTATCTGCTTCCTGCTTCCGCTGCAGCATCAGAGTCCCCTGAAAACCAACCCTAGCATGGCCTCCCCACCCTAGCCCCAGTTAAAATTCATTGCTGTCAATTTTCTGTTAGTTTCTCTGCTGTGTTGCTCTGCTTTAGCTTGTCCTGCTGTCTCCTTGCTGTGCTGTTTTGTGTTGACCTGCTGTCTCCTTTTAAAACAGGTGGACTGAGTAGGTGTAGTTTGTTTTGTGAACTAGGGAGATGTAGGTAGAAAGTAAAACAGTTATTTTTCAAAC
This sequence comes from Paratilapia polleni, assembly GCA_015106735.1. Lineage (NCBI taxonomy): Eukaryota > Metazoa > Chordata > Actinopteri > Cichliformes > Cichlidae > Paratilapia > Paratilapia polleni. The sequence continues at coordinate 8,592 of VUQI01033288.1, read as the reverse complement.
GAAAGCATGCAATAAAAAATGTAAAATAAAAACATGCAAAATGTAAAACAATAAAAATCCACGAATAAACCACACAATAAAACACAGCTTAAAATACTAAAATTACTTCCACTGGGTGAAGCATACAGTGGCTGCAGTGGACACTTTTCATTGTTTTTAACACTCGGTTTCACTTCAGCTCTTTGTATGTTACAACTTCGCTCTTCTCCACAGCTGACTGAAGGACCAACAACTGCAGAACGGGTTGTACCACATACTCTGGACACTGCCTCCATGTGCCAACAGACGCTCTCTGCAAGTAGGCAGGCTGTCCGTAGCTCCCTACGGTCTGGCAATGCACTGCCAATGGAGAACCATGCTCAGCCCATTAGGCCTCAGTCACACAGGCCTACAGACTAGTCTGCGACAGCCTTGCAACCACCAGTCGCTAGGGAAAAATGTGTACTGGCCAGTGTTTGCAGGAAGTTGATGGCTGCTGCAAGGCAAAATTGGTCCCAAAGAGGGTGCATCACTGAAAACCTCATTGTGATTGCCTGGGGTTTGCATGGAAGACGCTGACTTGTCTGCAAACATTTGCCAACTACTGGCCAAGCGGTAGTGAAACCTGAAAAAGTACAACGCAAACTGGAAACAGAGACCGTTCGCCTTCAAATTAAAAGCTGTGTCTTACCACTTGAACCAACATGGTTCAAAAGGCGCAACCTTACTTTGAAGGCGAACAGCCTTTATTTATGATTTGTGTTCCACTTTTCACAGTTTCACTACTGCTCGACAAGCAGTTGGAGAGTGTTTGCAGACGTCGTCTTCCATGCAAACTACAGGCAACTGTGGCAAACTGCTAGCGACCAAAGCAGTCGCAAGGTAGTTTTCGGTGCAACACCATATACCTCTTTGCAACCAATGTCAACTAGCGACTGGCAGCATCCTCAAGCAACCATAGAATACACATTTTTCCATAGTGACCTGTGGCTGCCAGGAGGTCGCTGACTGATCTCTAAGACTGCATGACTGGGGCCTTACTTTCTATTGGCATTATTTCCGTTGTGCTGGCACATACCTTTGACACCCTGTTACCATGTAATGTGTTCTTAAGAGGTTGTGGTCATTTCATGCAATCAAGATTAGGGCAGGTGATGTTGTTATGGAGTTAAAAAGTCTGTAGAGAGTTGGCAGGATGTCGAAGTCGATTCATGAGTCAACAAAACATCTGAATTTAATGTGAAAGACTGATTCATGTTTCAAATCAATTTTTTGTTTTTATGACACAAGCATAACCACAAACCCATTCTAGTCAATAGAAGAGTGATTTGTAACAGTTTTGGGGGCAATTTAGGGCATAACATGAATGCTTTCCTTTTCATATTCACGGTTGATACCCGTTGATATTCTGTCGTTTAGTCTGGAGGAATTGTTGCAGGTTATATTTTTCATTTTCTTCATACAGACATTTTTAATCCACCTGCTGTAGAATGAGTGAATCTGCATTGTTGAGAAAATTACTCTCTTGCATTAGGGATCAGCTTTGGTGAATCTTGAATCAGTAAACAGTTTTGAGTATGTCTGTCTCATTCAAATACGAATTTCATCACAGCAGCGTATTCTTCTAAGAAGATTACTGTGATTTTAACTTACTCCCCTGTTGTTTAATTTCTCCAAAAATGAAAGGCAAATCAAACATGTTTAAGCTGAACAACCGAAAAGGTGTCTAGTGTCAAAGAAACTGATGCATCCATAATCTGGTAGTCCTCAATCACATCATTCAGTTTCTTGTGATGTAGCTGCTGCAAACAGCACTCAGTACAATATCCTTCAAACATTAGCAATGCATGACAGATTGGCTTATAAGAAGCAAACAGCATGACAATCAGCTGACAGTGGCTAGACAGGCCTGTGATGGAGCATTGATGGGCGTAAGCGGAGGGATAGTGATGCCTCAGCTAAAGGTAGACTGCTGATGAGTGTTAGTCAAACAAATGCCAGAGTGTAGCTGAGCACAATATGTATGAGCCGTGACTGTGAGATGAAAAAGAAATGCTGTCCCAAACATGATTTATCTCCCATTGAAGGAGCCCACATAAAGAGTGAGGGTGATGTAATTAACATTTTTATAAGTGGGACATGACATCTCAGACATAAGCAGCCTAATTTTGATTAAATTAGACATTTTGAATGTGTGTCTTGGATATAAAATTACCAAATATGGCCTCCTGGGAGCACAGTAATTAAAGGCCAAATATAACTTTGACAGGCCAATGCAGTTAAGTCCACTTAATACCCACCTATCTTTGCAAATCACATTAATCTGGCTTATTACAATGTGATAATTAAAGGGCAAATATTAAAGCTCAGACTTTAAGCAAAGTTAATTGAGTTTTGTTTGTTTGTTTGTTTTTTGTCACTAAATGGTAGCAGATACACACCAGTGGAGTGCAGATCAATACTAAAGTATTGATACTTCAGTCCCAACATTTATTTTCTAGGAGTGATTCTTGTATTTAATGATCTGAACTCAGTATTTTGGAATAAATGTATACTCTATCATCAGGAGTGCAGCAGAAAGAAGGTACGCTAGCACCAGGATCTAGTCTAGACAATACTTGGCTGATGATCTATTAAAACACTAAAAGCAAATGTTGAAACTCAGACCATTCAAAACGCCAAAGAGTAAAAATAAGTTTTGAAATGTTAAAAATATCCAGTGTTGATGGGAGCAGCTACTGAAAAGGTCTGAACATCTACTTTGATTTGAACTCTGGGACATCTAGGAGCACCTGCCCTGTGGTGATCTTGTGGGAACGTGGAAGGTTAAAAGATCTGGATGGCAATGGCTTAAAAACAGCAAAAAGAATCTTAAAGTCACTTCTAAAACAAACTGGGACCTGATGCAAAGAAGCCAAGTGGATGAAATGTGGTTGCACGAGTCTGTTAAAAGCTGAAGAGCAATGTTTCGGACCTTTTTTGAAAAGTGTCTGAAAAGGGTCAAACATGCTAAATTCTAATGATACTAAATTATATCCATTTTAAATTATTTACTCTATAGGCAGCAAACCATACCATGCTAACTGTAGGCCTAAGAGCAACCAGTGATGTTCACTGACCCAGTCTCAGGTTATTGACAGGTTACACTGGCTAATTCACCAGTCAGCCACAACATTAAAACCATCTACCTAATACTAGGTAGGCCCCCTTTGTGCTACCAAAACAGCTCTAACTAATGGACATAGGACCTCCAAAGATGACCTGTGGTATTTGGTACTACAGTATTGTCATCTTATACTTTGTATTGTGTGGGTTGCAGGAAATCACCTGGGTTACTGTTCCTGTTCATTTTTTGCCTGCAGATGTGCAGTTTCTGCAGCGTGGTGGGGCACATTTTCCTGCTGGGGAGGGTACTGCTGTCAGGGATTGACAAGTTTTCTTAACAGTACACTGTATTTTAACAAGATGGTTTTAACATTACAGCTGATCTACAGTATATACAACAGGGTAGACACTTAAATAAACATATACACTTCTCAGTAATCACCACCCGAAAATCAAGTCTTTGCTGTCCTGGTTTCTCACTGTGTTTCAGGGATGTGCAGGTGCAATACAGGACACCAACATCATTGTTGGGTGTGGTTACAACCCATGGTCATGCACACTGTATTTCTGACCACACCCAAACAGTGAAGAATCAGCCTGTACACTTGTAAATGGTGAGGGCCATGCAGGTTCTCAGCCTGACATTTAGTTACATCAGTGTAGCCCACACCCTCCAAAAAAATAACCTCATTCAAATCAGTATTTTGGTATGACCACCATTTGCCCTTAAAAGAGACACTTGGCAGGTAAGTTGTTCTGAGCATCTTGCAGATCTTATTGCACTTCTTCCTCCTAACGGTTTCCACAGCCCACCTCATTACAAAAGGAAATTGTGGATATTCTATTAGAGCCCTGCAGCAGAGAAACTGAGGTTAGCAAACTCATCAAAACCTCCCTTTACAGAAAGGTTTTTACAGTAAATCTGTTTCATGCCTCCTCTACACATTCTTATTTATTTATTTACTATTTTTTAAATTTTACCTTTCATATCATTCACACTGTTTATTCAGGGTATATGCCTTGTTTTATTTGTTGCTGTTTTAACTGTGTACTCTTTATTTTTGATTTTGATTATTTTATTGTGTTCAGGAAAGCACTTTGTAACTGTTTTGAAAAGTGCTATACAAATAAAGTTTTATTATTATTATTATTACTGGCAAATCCCACTCTACATGCAAGATTTTGCTATTATGTCAATGAATAATAACTGTGAAGAAAATCATAATTACTTTTTCTTAATTGTGATTACATAAAACATGTCAGGGATTTTCATTTTAGTAAATATATGTACATATATTCTCTGTTTCATACAGGCGCGTTTTGCCAGGCCTGCAGCACTTGTTTGATCACTAAAAATGTGACACATATTTGTAGTTTAACAATTTTATTACTACATGTAATTCCATTTATCATGTCAACACAGCGTTCCTTTCTTACAGTCAATATCACGTAGTTTTGTACACTGTATTCAGCACATAACATGCAGTAAATAAACACAAACAAATGCTTCATTGGCACATCCTAGAAGAACATAGCACTTTACGGTATATAAGCGTTTTTTTATAGTGGTGTATTTCGAAAACTTGATCACTAATCGATTACGCTAAAATATGTAGCATAATGAACAAAGTAAAGGAACGTAGCATGCGCACACTAAACTTCAACACGCGTGTGCACGGTGAACGCAGTCGTAAGGTCGCCGTTCGATGCTCAATTGAACTGTCAAATGGAAATATATACGATTGTGGGATTTATACAAAATATTTGTATACGCCATATAGATGTTGGCACTCACAGTGCCCTAGGCAATGTTTATGCAAAGTTTCATCAAGATTGGTCCACTGGTCTAGGACGAGATAGGGAACATACAAACATACATACATGCATACATACATACGCTACGATCATTATAGTATGATTATTAGAAATAATATGTTAAGGATTCTAATTTTCTTTGGATTGTACTGCTGCTGCAGAGTGAATGTGTTTCTGACGGTACTGCTTGATGAATAAGAATCTAAACATCTGAAGGGCCTTGGAGTTAATATGCAAACATGTGCCTGCTGATCCACAGGCTCTACTGCACCCTTGTAATGAGTTGTCATAACAAGGGCATTTATCTAGGTGAGCACGAGGTCCCTGTTTGGTGTGGCACCCATCATTGTGATCATTCACTTTCTGCTTTTGTGTGGCTCTGAGAGGTGGAGATAATTGTTGGCAGTGCAATGTCAGCATCAATCCTTCCCAGCTTTCTTTTTATAAATTCACAGGACTGCAGCAGACTGCAAGAAAATCTGTGAGGCAGACCTGAGATGAGAGAAGGAGTTCCCCATCTGGCTCACAGTAAGGAGGGTCATGACACAACTCTGGACCCTGAAGCAGCAGACACATCTTAGGCCCTCAATCAACATGGGCTAAATCACAGAGCTAAATGTCTTGCTGCTACAGTCACTTATTGAGACATACATCACTTGCAGTTATCCAACATGTTCATTCAGTTGAGGCACTGATGCAGCAGCTATTTGTATGAGACTTATAAAGGATGTGCAGTGAGCCAACAGAGGCAAAAGATGAAGCATGTACTTCTCCTTTTCCTCTTCCTCATATAACTGATTACAAGAGCGAGCTGCAGGCAGTGAATTATCCTCTTGGTTGGTGATAATGATGATGTTGAAGACGGCCACAGGGGATGTCAGAGAAGTAAAAGAAGCACGACCATGATGAACAGAAATATGTCATCCTTCTGTCTGGTAGTTTTGCTGAGAAATAGATCATTTTTGGTGAAATTTTACAGGCTTTTGCTACACAAGGGAGCCTAGCATGTTAAATAAATGGACTAGAAAGTACATTAAAGATGATTTTAAAAAACATTAAAAAATAAAATAAAAGATTCAGCCTTGTCATCAAGGTGGTATGCAAGCCTGGGGAAACCAGTGAAAACACAGATATGAGATGTAAGCTAATGCAGGTGTGGAGGAGAACAAAGGAGCCTATCTGGAAATTAAGGTTTACTTTTAAACATGAGCAACAGAATTCAGTGTGCAATGGATGGAAGAAGCTATCCCCTCTGGAAAAGTAACCTGAGCATGTACAGCTGACTAACATAAGTGGATTAATGTTGACAAGGGGTCACTCAGGGCTGATTTATATCTAAGGAACTAAACAGAGAAATGCTGCATCGCTCAGGACACACTGCACTGTAAATGGTCTGGAAGAAAAAAAACAAAAACAAAAAAAGCACAGTTTTAATTCGATGCTACTTCGTCTATACATTGTATTTCAGAGGGAAATGTTGCACTTTCTTCTCCACAGATTTAACATAAAAACTAACAGTAAGTTTATAAAATACATGGTGCCATGTTCCAGGGTTTTTGCAAGGCATTTGTTGTATTTTGGTCTTGTTTTTTTCCCCTGTATTTCTTTGTATTTCTTTCTCTGCTCACCTTTCTCTTTCATCATGTCTCAGTGTTAGTCCCCAGTCACATAGGCCTAGAGACCAGTGGGTGACCATGTGGCAACCACCAGTTGCAGGGAAAAATGAGTATTCCTCAACCGGCTGTAAGTGGTTGCTGGAGGTTGCTGGCATTCGCTGTGAAATCGATTAGTAAAGCTGCTTACACACTGGAAGCGGTTCGCTCGTCGTGCATCACTTTGAAGCTGCCAGCTGGTCGCTTGAGGACATTCCAGGCTCCGGTTGCCTAGGTGACCCTCTGGTGTATTTACTACCAGGTCAAATGTCAATCAACGGTATTCTTAACTCTCATTGGTAGTCTCTTCAGTTGCTCACCTGACAGTTTATCGTGGGTCTCGCCCACTTCGCATCGGCAGCAGTTATTTCACTTGTAGTTGCTTGAAGTTGCCAAATATCATTCACTTTCTATGGTCTCCGCGTCATCGCGAATTCCTTCCAGTGTGTACGCAGCTTTAAGCACCATTCACGCAGTCCCAGAGACCAGTCATTGAATCCCCCCAGAAACCACTGTGGGAGCTTGTGGGAGGTTGTTGGCAGTCACTAGTGTGAAATTAGTCACAAAGTACTTGCGATTGCTTTGGTTGTTATCAGGTTGCCACAGTCACCCGTAGTTTGTATGGAAGACACCAGCTTGTCTGCAAACACTTGTAAACTACTCGCAGAGCACTAGTGAAACAGTGAAAAGTGTGACCCAACTTGTAAATGGAAACCTTTCGCCTGTGAAGTAAAAGTTGTGCCTTTTGAAATATGTTGGTTGCAGTGGTAAGGCACAACTTTTTTACTTTGAAGGCGAACGCTCTACGTTTCTGGTTTGCATTGCGCTTTTTCAAGTTTCACTACAGCTAAATGGCGAGTGTTTGCACGAGTCGCTGAAGACACCGACTTGTCGTTGAAGACACTGACTCGTCTGCAACCAGTTTCCAGTGGGTGGCTGACCGGTCACTAGGGTTGTGTGACTGAGGCTTTATTTATTTGTCTTTTGGTTACTTCCTGTTTTACTTTCAAGGTTAGTTTTCTCATGTGTTTCATTGTGGTTTTACTTCCTGCATTTGTTCTTTTTTCCCCCCTCCTTTGTGATTGTCTGCCCCACCCTCATTACCCTCACTTGTGTTTCCTTTCCCGCCAGTGCTCAATCACTAATCACCCCTGTGTGTGTGTGTGTGTGTGTGTGTGTGTGTGTGTGTGTGTGTGTAGCCCTGTCTTCTTCTTTGTCAGTTTGTCTGTTTATGCTCCATGTGTTTCATTATTCCTCGTGTTTCACTCAGTGTACCTCTGGGTCCTTTCTTACCACCAACCCTGACACAAGGCATAGTTAAACATAATTCAGGGTTTCTTTTTATTCTTTCTCCTTTTTACAGCATTCATTCTAAAATCAGCAAAGTCTATAAGAAGTTAGCTGTCATAGCCCAATTGGGTTTGCTTTCTGGAGTTTCCAAGGCCTGATATTACTCCACCTCTCCGGGTGGAGCCTGGACGCCACTCCTCTACAGAGCACCTGCACCGCATCCCTCATCACCTGCCTGCTCTTAAGGACCAGTTCAAGCACTCCACCTTCACCAGATTGTCTGCTCATCCGTGCGGTAATCAGGCTACCTTTAGATATACCAATAAGTTAGAAATCTTGTTACTCACCTGTGGCTGCCCTGTTTCTCGTTTCAGTTCTCCGTATCCATTCAAGGATAATCTCACCTGTCATTTGCTCCCCGTCTCTGGACCTACTGGATTCACTCCTAAAACCATTCACCTGCCTGTCCTCCCTCCAATGTCTCCTCCAGAAAGTGAACCCCTGGCTCCAATGCATCACCGGATTCCCCCAAGTAAGATTGCTCGTCCTGCCCTCACCCAGTAAGTGGATCTCAGTGGATTCTCTGATTAATCATCTTTCTCTTCTTCCAGTACACACCTGTGACCTGACTCGCCGGCTTCCGAGCTGTGAACTGTTTATTATCCCATTCCAAATAAACTGTAAACTCGGTCAGTACTGTTTCCTGAGTCGTGTGTGAGTCCTGGTATCAAAAGAGGCCTTCTTGGCCTAT
>VUQI01033276.1:8729-19279 GCA_015106735.1 Paratilapia polleni | reverse complement strand
GGGACATTTAAGGAGGTGCATGTATACTTCTGACCCTGTGTGGATTAGAGAAAATCCAAAATAAATTCAAACTTGTGCACCCAATTCTTGTTTTTAAAAGTAATTAAAGATGCAATGCCCTGGAAAAAGAATAGTTCAAACACATCATTAAAAGCCCCAAATTACCATGACATTCATGCCCAGGATGAATGTATGTAAACTTTATATAAAGATTATGATCCATATAAGCAGACTCAAAAGTGACACATCTGTAATCTGCCCATTTCCACACTGTTATTCAAATAAGCAGTTGGAGATGAAGCTGCATTCAAAGATGGGACAATTCATGTTAAACATCTGGCAACAGCCCCAGATGGCAACCGTTAAGCACTGAAACACTAGTGTAGTTACACTGCTCAGTGTTAAATACAGAAATAGTACACAGTAGAAGGCCAATGACATTTCTGACACCTCCATGAGGGGAAAAGCAGACCTTTTTTCTTTTTTTTTTCATTCAAGGACACTTTGATCCAAGGCTTCACAAGCCTTGAAATGGTCTATTTTTGAGCATGCGGGACACATGCCTCTCTAAATGAGCGCATGTCTGTGAATAGAGTGTTACCTACGTGTGCTGCGTGTCCCTCTGTCTGATGTTATTCCTGTCTACAATGCTTCACCATGTGACAAACGTGTTCCAGTAAAGCTGATGCATGATGACCACATCTTTGGTCTTGTACTGACTTGTAGTCCACGAACGGGTGAAAGTATTATACAAAGATGAAACCAGCATGCCAGCAGCAGCTGCAATCAAGAGAACTAACACCCGACTTTGGAGCTCTATAGTGATGTTTAGACTCTTAGCTCATTACATTTTGTTTTAGGTCACAGTAGACAAGTAATAAACTGACTGTATTAATGGGGAAAAAAACTGAACAGTCTCAGTGGAGACTGAATGAGCTAAACAGAGAGTGGATCTGGACAGAGACTTGAGTACAAATCACTGGGGTCAGTGGATCATAGTGCAGCAGTAAACAGAAGAAGAATCAGTATTTATGAATCCCATTCAATTTGCACTTACTCTAGGCTCTCCATCTAACAGTGACTTAGCTTCAAACAGCACAAATATACTGTGAAATACTGTTTTCTGTGACTTAGAAAATACTCTACAGAGAACCTTAAGATGTTACCAGATGGTTAAGATGAATTTACAACTGGGATATATTCTAATTAGGCAGATAACTGCAACTCTTAACTATAAGGCATTGAACAGAAACTGTGTATTTAGACATATTTAATAAAAAGTATCAGCACATAAGAAATCCAGACCAACAACCGTTAAGTCACAAGTTCACCTCTTTAATCTGTAAATGACAAGATTGTGAGGCAGTGTTGTTGTTGAGTGTTGGAAGAAAAGCGACAGGGCCAGACCCAAATAACTTCAGCCACATCAGAGACATTCTCAGCCTGAGTGTGAATGCAGAGCTATGTGGCCTCATCACATGAGAGCTCCAGTGATTAGAGCTCAGAAAGCATCCCTGACACAAGTGTAAAATGTGAAGTCATCCAGTATTTATTTGTTAGCCGCATCAAAGACTTGGACGACATAGCTTTTGAGGACAGTGCTGTCAGTCAGCCACTGGAATGTGCTGAACATCACAAACTGGTGATAAATTACATTAAAAAATGAAACTACATCTACGGTCTAGTCTCAACGTATCCCACAAGCCACATGGGACATGTAGACTGAACGCGGCAACACTGGTGTTTTATTAGGGAAAATTAGGAAACATTCACATTTAACTACTATTTTATATTGTAATATGCAAAAGAAAAAAAAGAAAAAAAAAGAAAAGAAAAGTCCAGGAACATATTTTTGATGTCAGAAACACTGAAAAAAAAGAAATCAAGCAAACAAAGAAAGCTGGAAGAAGAATAGCTAATTCAAAAGAACAGAAACAATTCTCTGCATCAAGGTAACATGAATGACTCCTAAAACATTTACCTTAATGCAGCTCTTGAACTCCAGTAACAAGCAACAGAGGCAATGAGCCAAAAAGATAATCAGAAGGTTCAAGGCTCCAAAACAGCAGGCAGACCCTGCTAAGTCACTGATATTTATGTATTTTAATAACTCCATACTTAAAGTTTAGCTTATATGTTGTACAGTGGATGGTGCATATTCCAAATAAATACAAACAGGGTGCTAAATTAGGCCGTGGCTGCTCAATCTCACTGCACCCATGGCTGAAATATGTTTTCACTCCTACCATTATGTCTGACAATTTTGTTGCTAACAATTCATCTATGAGAAGTAGATTAGAAGACATCATATGATCTAGTAAAGCAAGATATAGTCTATGCTTAATATTATTTGGAAAAACACACCTTCTTTTCAGAGAACTAGATCAGAAGTGAAACACCAGGGGGTGGTTCTATGTTGTAATGGTTTGCACTCTGGACTTTGAATCCAGGGATCTGAGATCAAATCTTGGTGGAATGCCAGGACAGTTCATTTGGTGTGTCTCTGCTACACATGGTAACTAACAAATAAAATCACATAGTTAGCAGTTGTGATTAAATAAGGCAGGCCAAAGCTGTAATTCAGAAGTTGTCAGTGTAAATTAAGCTTTGAATTATGGCTTAGCATTGAGTGTGTGGGTGTTTTTTCTTTTTTTTTTTTTTAAACTGCTGTCTTGCTAATTTAACTTGTGGTTAGCTTACCTTTTTACTTTACTTGGACAATGCCACTAGATCCTGCTTATGATATCTAAAAGGAGATAAAAGCAAGGATAATGCTAGAGACAAGTACTGTAGAGATGGACAGAGCAAGCAATGGCCACTCGTCAGTTTGTAGTCAAGCATAGTAAATGGCTTTATGGTCACCACCATCCTTTCAGGTTTCAGCCAGGCCCTTTAAAATATAATAGATGCTGTTTTTTGATTCCAAATGTGGGAAGTGGACAAACATGACGGAGCAGGGGGAGTGACACCCCAACTGAAGTGATACGGTATCATTGGTAAGTTTGCTAAGAGGCAAAGTGCATTGCACAGATCTCACTTAAAGCTGAAACTGAATGCAAGTTCAGAGGGGAGGGTCGTGCTATACACTACATTCTTAACAAAAATGTAACCCTTAAATGGCAGATAGAACAATGGTGAAGTAAGAAAATCCATGAGAAGTCTCTGATATTCATCTTACTTGTGCAAAAAGTAATGGTAATTTATCTGATAGTTGTTGAAATATCTTATTATGGAAGAAAGTGGTTGCCCAAGCATTTGGCATAGGCATTTCAAAAGCCAGTGTGGCCAGTATAATATAAAGAGTTACAGTACAGGTGGCCATGTGTGCTAAGCAAGCAGGTCTAAAGCCAAAGTCATGTGGCTAGATGCACCCACAACAGTGAACAGTGATCCACTTGGCAGCCTTGTCTGCAATGACAATGCAGCAAAAAGGACATCAGGGCAATGCTTGGGAATGCACAGGGAGCATGCTCTCTTCTGTTTCCCCTCATCCCCAACCGGTCACGGCAGATGGCTGCCCCTCCCTGAGCCTGGTTCTGCTGGAGGTTTCTTCCTGTTAAAAGGGAGTTTTTCCTTCCCACTGTTGCCAAGTACTTGCTCATAGGGGGTCGTCTGACTGTTGGGGTTTTCTGTCTAATATTGTAGGGTCTTTACCCTAAAATATAAAGCGCCTTGAGGCGACTGTTGTTGTGATTTGGCGCTATATAAATAAAATTGAATTGAATTGAACTGAATTGAATTTGCAAGAGTCCAGCCCATCTGAAAGTCAAAGCAATACAGCCTGAAAACAAAGGCCAGACTATACAACAGCAGTGTCAAACCTATTCTCCTTTATGGATCAGATTGCTGGTGCATAGACATAAACAAGATCAACATCCACAGCAGGTGCAAATGCAGTGGTTTGTCCATCTCCTCAGAATGGACCAGAACTGCATGCCAAAGACCACTCTAAGATGCACACCACCAGGAAAACACAAACAAGGTCACCCCAAAACAACTTGGCAGCGAACTGCAATGGCTGAGCTGACAGAGAAAAGGCCCAACAAAGGACAGGCCCAGACAGACAGATGCCTTTTCCCCCTAGACGGACGAAGAGGACTAACTTATGTGTACAATATAACGCTCTTGGTCAACAGTTTCACAAAAAATGCTCTTTATGCTGTTGTTAGTACCCAACAGTTGTCTACTGGGGAAATAAACTAGCAGCAGTTCAGACTCCTCTAAATTGTTTGAAAATATTTTCCATTTTGCAGCCGATCAGTGCTTGGGCATAGTTCCTCCGGGGTCATAGAGTGTCGCTCAGCAGCTAATCCTGACCTCAAAGTAATATAAGAAGTAATCATTTTTCAGCATTTTTATGACAAATCCTCTGAGAAAATATTAAAGTTTTGACGTTTTTGTTGAAAAACATTAAAAAATACCAGTATGATTTCATATATAATTAATAAACAGAAGTGTAGTAGAACTGAAAACTCAGAAGGAAATTTAAGTGGGACTAGTTTCCTTATTTAATCGTGTGTTGTTAAAAAAGTTGTTTATTATTGGTATTGCACTTATTGTATCATAGTTGCAAGATGCTGAGATGCTCATTAAAGTGCATTAATATCCGTTTGATGTTAAATTACTGTAATAGTCCAGTGGAGATAGCTTTGTACAGTGATAAAGGGCAGTGTTACTGATGTAGTCAGACAAGCAGTACAGTTACTTATTCCCACTGAAGAACCTCCTTGTGGTTTGTGCCTATTATATACAAACACTGCTCCTGGAAATAGGAGGGAAACAAAGAAGAACTATTGAAGACTCTCATTTGGGGCAGCTGTGGCTCAGGAGGTAGAGCCAGGTATCTACGAATTGGAAGGTCAGTGGTTTGATCCCTGGCACTCCTAGTCTGCATGCCGAAGTATCCTTGGGCAAGATAATGCATTGCATTTGTGTGAATGTTAGCTAAGCACTTAAGTATAGATTAAAAACTGCTGTGTGAATGTAGTATAGAGTACTAAAAACTGAGTAGAAAAGTGCTATATAAGGACCAGTCCATTTATTTGCAGTTGTCATTAAGAGCCAGCATCTGCCTGCAGGAAAGAGGCACACTGCCAAACTAATTTGACTTCAATTAAAAATGAAAATGTCTCATAATAATGCGCAGAGAGTTTATCTTCATGTTAAAACATGAGAAGATTCCCGATTCAGCTGATGATATCAGTGCTGAACACTTAGAATGCCACTTTTCCAAGCCTGGACCTTTTTTTTTTTTTTTTTGTAGTCGGGCTGAAGTGACCATGAATATTTCACAGCTGTGGTACTGATACCTCGATGAAGGGATGGTTTCATTTCAATTTAACATCCTGTGCATTAGCACTGCTGCCACTCATTTAGGTTCAGTCAGACTTTTTAATCCTCCATGTTGGTGTGGTCAAAGGCATTATGTTCTAGCACAGTCTCTTTTCATGAATGTGTTATGTCTTCAAGGCCTTGAAGGACTTCTTTGTTTTTTAATCTGGCATAAACATTGAAACTGGGTTCAAGGTTCAAGGACAAACTGACAGGTTTCAGTGGTCATAGGTCAGGGTCTCTGTGACCTCACACAACACATTTTGAGCTAACAGGAAAATGTATGTATGCATGTGTTACTTTCATCAAAATGTGACATTATATGGTGACCTTGAGCCCATAATTCATTAAGATAATTTCAGTAACATTTCACATTTGAGTGTATACTGAATCTGGTGCCTTGTATATATCTTTTATTAGGACTATGCTCCCAGCTATTAAATTCCTTCAAAGTCTTCACTACATGTATGGGTTTGGGAAGAAATGAATGTAAAGTGCAATTTGACTGATTGGCAGAAGCACACAGCTGCAAGGCACTAACCATTTCTTGGTCATAGTTCTTACACATATATGGTATTAATACTGCTGCAAGCCAGTAGAAGTTGGAAGGGATTTTGTGTTGGAGAAAATTTTTAATATATTTTGCAACATAAAGTGTTCATGACAGAAGTGACAGGGATCCCGCTCAGTCACATTAAAAGGATTCTGTGTTGTTCTGCCGTGTGTACTTTCATTAGTATGTCCTGTACCGAGGCGATCTAAACAAACCACACGTTCAGCGAGCACTACAGAATGACAAAGGCGTAATGTTTACTCTTTGCAGAATGCTGTGCTGATGTCTGCAGGAGTTATGGTGAAAGTTCAGCGTTGGCTTTGGAGAAGACTGGTTGGGAAAGGGAATTAAACACAAAAGCAGCACTTGAGGCTGCTCTTTTTAAGTTAAATGCAAAAGTCAGCATTCCGGCTTGCCCACAAAGACACATGCTGACATTTAGCAAGTATAATGTTTACCACCTTAGTGTGCTAGCTTGTTTACATTTTATAAAGAGCACTAAAGAGAGGAGCTCAGCTGAGGGAGGTGGACAAAGTGAAATTTTAAGCTGATGGTAGCAATAAATAAATCATCAGGAAATGAATCACGAGAGATGGATTCGTCCTCTGTCCACCATCAATGCCTGTACAAAATATGATGGAAATGCATCCAACATATACTTCTCAATAGAGATCATTCAGTCTAGACCAATGTGGTGGATCTACTGACCAAACAACGCCTCCTTACTGAGAGACTCACCAATAACATCCTTCATATTTTTCTGCTGTTTTCAAAAACAAGACAAAGCTAAGTTTTTTTTTCTCTCCCAGATGAACTCCAAGCCTTACTGACACACAGTTTTAACTGTTTGTGCACTTCCCATACAGATTCTTGACTACCTGAGCTCTGTTCCAGGAAGCAGGTTCAACAAACTCTGATTCTAATCATAAACTCTGAGTTGATTAACTCTGAGATGGACAAACATGAGTTTTCAGCTCCAGGATTCACCATGGCAATGAGTAAATAAAGAGGAGAGCCTCCATTAATAGAGGAATATGAATGTCGGTGTGAGTCGTGGTATTTATCTTATAAACAAGGAGAAAAGAGTTGTTTTAATCGGTGTCATGCACTCAGACAACACTGAGCTTACGGTTTCCTTTATAGATGCTAAAGCTGGAATTCTACAGTTTTTGCATTTTTAAATCTAATTGTTGTAACCTGACAGGAACAAAATGCAGGTGAAGATAAAAGCATGGGTTAGACAGGTAGGACTCAGTTTAATAATGGACCTCAGATATTAGTCAGATCCAGGGAACTGATTTTAAGGATTTGCAAGTTCAAATTTAAATTTTTTTAGATTTATACATGTGGCCCAACAGCATTTAATGACCATATTTCAATGTGTGAACATTTTTCAACATGAAGTGCTGTAGGAACACAGACTGTCTGCACTGAACTGATAATAAATCCAGTCATGACTCTTTCTGTCCTTAAACTGATGACAGACTGATCTTATAATATCTAACCAGGTCTTCATCTTTGCAAAGATGTAAATTTGTGCAAATCAATGCGCTCCAATATGTGCTTTGATATCGACTGCATGAATTAGGAAATGAAACCAGTCCGCTAGATCAGGAGCGGCAGAAGGGGAGAAATAGAGAGAAATTGAGTTTTGTTTTTAAAGAAAACCTGCCATCAAGTGTGATAAATTCAGTGTACGAGTTACACTGGTTACTGACAGAGTTTATGTTAGCCCTTTTATAGTAACAGAGAACCCAGAGCTTCCTTTATCTTAGGGTTAACAAGCTCAGAGTTTTCACTTAAACCTGCTTTCAGAAATAGGGCCCTGGTCTAGCTCTGCATCCACAAGTTCTCAAAAATATCAGTGATGGAAAGATTACATGATTTCTCTGGACAATACCACAAAATTATGCTTCAGATTAGAAGCATCTGAAGAGGCTAGGTAGCAGTATTTATCATGTTGTCATTATACCACCACTGAAACACACTAAACTTGCATTAAACATTAAGTTAATGTTTCAGATGCCACAAAGTCATTCAGTGTGATAAAATGTAGAGCTGAAATAAGGACCTCAGTTACCTTTTTAAGCAAGTGAAATGTCAGTGTGTGAGGATACCAACAGCCCATTTAGTTTTCATGCAGAGCCCATGCTTATCATTGCCATCCAGTTAAATTGCACGAGTTCTTTCTTTGGCTTTTTTATTTTTATTTTTTAAATCTATGCTGACATCTAGTGGTTAAGATGCAAAAATACAACAGCTTTGCCAAACAACATGAAACAATGGAAATTAATCCTGCTTTAATGTTAGAATGTTGCTTATGCAGTGATGCATCTGTAATACAAAATGTAGTATACCTGCATAATGACAACATTTAAAGTTCTGTCTACAAATCTGTGGATTACATGAACAGTAGAAGTATTGTAGTATAACAGTATACAATTCAGTAAATGGACCTGTATTTTTCTACTGTGAGCACTCAAAACACTTTACAAGCCACATTCACCCATTCACACACACATTCATTCAGCGCTCAGTGTTTTCTATCACATACACACACTCAGGATGGATGAATCAGGGGCAATTTGGGATTCAGTATCTTTCCCAAGGATAGTTCTCATAGACTGGATCGAATCACTGACCATTAAGACAACCCGCTCTACCTCCTGAGCCACAGCTGCCAGCGATTTTCAGCTTGTTCACATGAAAAGCAAATTCTAAAACAAATTCTTAGATTAGTTAAAATTGGTATTAGTTTTAACAAGAGACTCCATAGACAGTTTTCCCAATTACCTTTTTTATTTAACTTTACAAGACCAAAGTGAAAACACACAGCACATTTGTCTGTGATTTACTCCCACATCCTCCACAACAATACAAAAATATACATAAAAAGATTCAACTAAAACCTTATGACAAAAACTAAGAAAAACTCCCTCGAAATTCACAGATCGTCGTCTGTTTGGAGTAAAGACTTTTGCTGGGAACCAACATAAAAGTTACGGTTGACAAATTTCAAAATTAAGAATCATACAAATCCTCTTTGCTCAGTGTTACATCTGGTAATACTTTTTAGACAATGTTACATAAACACTGAAGAAATTCATTTACCTGAAACTGGTACAAAGAGACACAGAGTGCAGAGGTACCTAAATGATCTGATGGTGATTAAAATATTAAGTATTCTTAGCTTAACAACTAAAACTGTTGGGGATTTATTACCTGATGTAATTTGTAAAAAAAACAACAAAAAATATTTGCTGAAATAGCCTAAATATTCTCTTAAATGAAAATCAAATTGTGGCCTGATGCAAAAAGAAAAACAGCAATTTGCCAAATAAAAACAATTGAACATGGGCTCTCTTATTACAAAAGTCTCTCTTTTTCCAACACTCAAAGCATGTTTTGTATCTGGTAACACAACAAAAAAAAGTTCAGAATTTGTTAAGTCTCATGCGAGAGGATGATGTTGACAAAAAGAGTCTGATTTTAGCAGGATAAGAATGTCTGAACCCAACCCTTGTGTCAGACTGTCGTGACAGCACAACCCTCTCCCCTGTGGATTTGAAATTTGACTGGAACAACCCGTGCTTCACACCAGGATGTGGGGTCGGGGGTTAACCCACCCTGAGAGGTGGAGCTACGAGGACCACGCCGTCACCTCTGACAAACAGCATGGGGATGTTTCTCTTGGTAGACTGAAATGAAACAAAAATTTACACTTATCTGTAAGCTATACTCTTAAAATATCCAACAAAGTTTCCAATACATGTACTTAACAATAAAGGCAGGAGATATCTTATCTACAGATTAAAATATGTATTTGCTTGAGTGACATTTTAACAGATAAATATCTACCTGCTGATCAGCTCTGTATTTAACTCTTTGCCCCTTGGACGCCTACTAGGAGTAACCCTTGTTTCTCTTTTCCGAACTGAGCGGTTTATCCTTCATATTTCAGGCCTGCTTCCAGAACAAAATGACCGGGTGTGCATCAGAAGTCAGTGAGGGTGATCTCTGCCTATACAGCTTACTAGGGCTACCCTTGGAAAAACCCGGGACCTGTTCTAATGGTCGTCAAACCACGTCTTTATTGATATATATTAAGGTGTCAAAACTCGTCATTAAGGGTACAGGGAAGCTCGTCAAACGTCGTCTTTATGGGGGAAAGAGTTAAACTAACACTTAATGAAATTTCCTAGGTATTATGGATCTCTGTAAAGCCTTTTTGATTCTGATAAGCCTTCAAAGCTATAGATCAGATTTCAGAGATTGCACTTCATCATTTCCCCAGTTCCTTAACAACATGCTGCCCTTTCTCAGTATTACGTCAATCCGTGTTAAAACAGAACAGGGTACAGGCTGGATTCATGAGGCCATGTTTAACAAATATAGTCAATGAAATATTATCTATAAAGTCCTGTCTGTTGTCTGAGTGACAGTGATTTTAAAGGTGCAACAGGTTCAGAACTACTCACTGTCACACTAGACTACCAGCACCTTAAACCAAAACACAAATGACATCAGAATTGGTGGGGGGTGGGGGTGGGGGTGGGGGGGTGCTGTACCTTGTAAAGTTCTTCATAAGTTTCCTCGTCAATCTCCACCGTTGTCACCGTCTCCTCCACATCCCCGAGGATCATGTTCAGGTGCTGATCGTAGGCCT
>VUQI01033271.1:7550-36839 GCA_015106735.1 Paratilapia polleni | reverse complement strand
TATATACATATATATTTATATATATATACATATATATACATATATATACATATATATACATATATATACATATGTATACATATATATATATACATATGTATATGTATGTATATATATATATATATGTATACATATGTATATATATGTATATACATATGTATATGTATATGTATATGTATGTGTATATATGTATGTATATATGTATATGTATGTATATATATATGTATGTGTATATGTATATGTATGTATATATATATGTATGTATATATATGTATGTATATATATATATGTATGTATATATATGTATATATATATGTATGTATATATGTGTGTATATATATATGTGTATGTATATGTGTATATATGTGTGTGTGTATATATATTGTAAATTCCATATATTCCACTTCTGTACCACTGTACTGCACCATGACACCAAGACAAATTCCTCGTTTGTGTACAAACTTGGCAATAAAAATAATTCTGATTCTGATTCTGAATTGTCTGCCTTAATTTGCACTCTTTTATTGCTTCAAGTCACAGACCGTATGTTTGTATACCACGTTGTGACATTGTTTACAAGTTAGTTCAAGGGGACTGTATTAGCAGCAATTTATCTTTTGTTTTGTAGTTTTCTCTGTGCTCAAACGATGCCCAAAGAGTACTCGGAAATTGCTCCGAATTATCCTATGTATCCTGATGAAGAAAATAAATGGCTGCACCCGTTAGAGACTCTTCTGTCATTATTGATGCCTGGGGCAGCTACAGAACCAGTCATCAGAAATCATTCACGATCTTTAAGGAAACAAACGACATGAAATTTCGCTTAGCTTTAACAGTGCAGGATGCTGCATGGCCTCAATCTGTAGAGGGGCAAAAATTCAAACTGAATTTATAATGATAATTATCACAGTTTTAAGATCTTTATTTTAAAGTCTGAATGTGTAGTTAAGACATTTTAACACTTTTAAAAGACCTCTGGACACGTTGGTAGAAATGATGTCGAAGCTAAAACAGTTCATCTATTCCATGTCAGATTTTTACGCCCATGTAAAGAAATCACATAAAATGAATAAAATCAAATTATTCACATTATCATACAAAGTTTCAACACAGACCTGCAGTGAATCAGTTAAACACCAAACGCTCTGCCATCAAAGGTCAACAGCTTCAGTCATTACTCACATAAATGAAAGAGGTCTTTGCAGACTTTCAAGGGGAAATCAATCCTATTAGTGCTTACCGTGAATCATTAGTGACTCTGGCTTTCAATTATGTTTCAGTGTCATTTGTCAAATGCAAACACTTCAAAGTCCAACAGATCCCCACAGAACTGATAATGAAATACAGAGACATTTAATGTTTGGAAGAAGAAGCAAAAATGACTGAAAGTATCAGTTCATTTTTTCCCCCACTCAGCTGTGCAGCTTTTAGCAGAATAAAGATGCTTCAGAAATAGCCTCAAGTACAAACATTTCACATGTTTTGATGATTTTATCTAAATAGATAAAATATAAAAGATTTTATCTCCTGACACAGGAGCTAGGGCTAATAAATTAACTACAGACTGTTGATAAATTAAAAACAAGTATTTTTATCTTTTTGATGGGATCACTCTCCAACACCTTTAACTTATCGAGTCTGAGACTTGTATGTATTAGAGGGTTGTGATCTTTTACCAACCAGCCTTTTTAGACTTTCAAAGGATTGATTTAAAACACTTTCATGCCAATTAAATTTGGCATGAAAGTGCCTTATTTGCAGAATAATTAATTTAATAGCTTTTAAGACTTTTTAAGGATCTCCAGGATCCCTGTCTCAAATATGTTTTTTTTTTTTTTTTTTTTTAAGGCTCAGTAATTTCACAAATCAGCTGAAGGAAAATGGTCTCCTGCACTGTTTTCAGCAGCAGATTAATCTGCATTTGGTGCTCTAGTCAGTGTTTGTGGCAGAAGGAAGCTGTATGATGGATAATAAACTACAGTGTGTGTCCTCTGCGGCACAAAGGAAAAAGATATCAGAAAACAAATCTCTCAGTGGGATAAATTTATTGTTGCTTTGGTCTTTTTGTCAGATTTGTTGCAATAAGAGAAATAAATAATCTTGCCAGACTTATTCTTCAATTAAATTTAAAGCTAATGGTCCTTGGTCAGTATGATTTTAGTGCACCAAGCCAAAGCTCTGGTTACTCTGCTGCTTTAGTCACATGTTCACTTTGGTCCATCTCATTTGTCCAAAGAGGCGAGGAGACCTCCTATCCTCCACATTCGGATGGAAAACAAGGGAAACTCATCTGACAGAAGAAAGACTCGCTGCTCCACGTGGCTCAGGAACGCCATCTGCTCCGACCCCACCTCCACCCTGCATGCTACCTCAGGTTTCTGCAGGAGCTCCTCCAGGACGCAGAACAGGTGGCACGAGTTCTGGTACTGGTCCACAGGAAACTTGTCCAGCACTGAGCCGTCCTGCCCCTGAAGAGTGACATTGGTTAGGATGTTCGACTCCCACTCGACCAGATTTGAAGAGCCACATTGACAGTCATGAGAACAATGCTTATCAAACCCCACAAAGGATTCGTGCATGTTTTAGACACGTGTTCCCTGATTTTCCTTCACAAAACATGAAGAACGCAGCGCAATACAAATGCATCTAACCACAAAAAGCTCAAAAGACAAAAATTTTATATTAACATCCAACAAGAAAGAAAACACAGTTATGAAAAGTTAAGTTCAGTTTATTAAGAAAACATGACACTCCTTTCCAGGATTTTCTGCTCACCCTTACCAGTTTAACCCAGTTTCATTCATACAAAAAACAAAATCCACTTTAGGTTTTCCTTCTATTCCAACAAAGAGACACAAAACAAGGAAACACTCCAGACCACAGTTCTGTTCACTCCACTCACCATTAAGATAAAACTAAATAAAATTAATATGAGGAGGAGGAGGAGAAAGACGGCAAGGAGAAGCACAAGAAAGACGAGAAGGAGAAGGGCAAGATGGAGGGTGATGAGGAGAGGAAGATGATGAAAGACGAGGAGGACAAGAAGGAGGACAAGATGAAAAGGAGTGAGAAGGACAAGAAGAAGGATGAGAAGAAAGAAGAACAAGGAGGGCAAGGAGGAGGACAATAAGAGGAAGAAGGATGAGAAGAAGGATAAGAGGAGGAGGAGACAATCAGTCTTGTTGACATTTTAAAATTATTCATTAACTTGAACATCAGGTATATATTGACAGAAGATGTACATCTTTTTTTTTCTTTAAGTGGGATTTCCTTGAACTTTGAATATAATTCATGTGAAAAACAAACGTGGAGGTGGAAGTCAAACCAAAACCTGAACGGGGCTGTCTCAACTCATCCCCAAGTCTAACCATTCTGAAGACTTTTTTAAAAGAGTGATTTAAGACATTTTAATACCAATTATGGCCTTATTTTCAGACCGAGATCAATGACTTCAAAGACTTCTGAAGGATCTGTAGGAACCCAGATCATTACTGAAACAACTGGAGCACTGGGTGATCCCTCTGAGATGATGGACTGTTAGATGACACAACAAATACTCCATCCACAAGTTATTTCCCAGCAGAAGAAAGACGAGAAATATGAGATCTGAATGAGCGCAGACTGAGTTAAAGGAAACACAACACACAATTCCACAAATCACAATTTAATTATTCAAAGCAAAAGAAGCTGCTGCATTTCATCCCAACTACAACTCAGTGTGTCTCCATAAATGTGTGCGTGTGTGTGTGTGTTGGTATGTGAAAGTATGTGTGTGTGTTTGAGATGTCACGAAGAAAAACAAACGCCAGATGGCTGTCAGGTATTCCTTGTGGCTAAAACCTTCAGAGAGCTGACAGGATGTGACAACAACACCCTCTTAACCCCTCACACACACACACACACACACACACACGCACACACACGCACACACACTCAGATCCCATCAGGATCAGGTCACTTAGCACTTTGTTCAGCAGCCATTTTTTAAATCTCACGATTCATTTTTGTCAGCTTCTCCTGCCTGAAAACTCTCCGGCTTCACCTCCACTGACACAAAGACAATTAGACTGTAACGGATGATATTTTACCTTCTCCTCACACAAAACACCAGCAGTGTGTTTCACTGTGTGTTCTGTTTATTAACTGAACTCATCAAACTCAAAATGCCTGTTATAGCATTTCCGAGGTGCTTGGAGATTGGAAAACTCTGGGATGCCCAAATATCACTATTTGGCAAATAAGATGGCATTTCCTCACGACAGTGGCCGATATTTATCTGCTTTCAAGAGGCTAATTATTCAAACATCGTGTCAGAACTCCATCAACACCCGTAGGAACATTTAATTGTTCCACCAACACATTTAAACCTGCACATCTACAAAAGGACTTTGCCCAAAATACAGTACTTTAAAAATCTGACAATTTTTGAGTTAACAATAAAAAAAAAGGATTTTCATCAAAGCATTAAAAGCATCCTTATATTTAAAATTATGTTAGTTTTTCCCAGTTATGTCTGAGCCTCTGAAAATGGAGGACTGTGTATAAAAATGGCTGTAATGACTCCTAAACAGTTAATGCAATACTTTTGTTGAACCCCTTGAATTAAAGCTGAAAGCCTTCATTTCAATCACATCTCGATTGTCTGAGTTAGAGTCCATGTGGTGGTGCATAGAGGCAAAGCTACAAAAACTGTGTCAGTATCTGCTCCTTTTTGTGAGGAGGAACAGGAGGAGCACTCCCAGAGCCAGTCAGGAGAAAGGCGGCTCAAAGGGGGAGGAGCTTAAACAGCTTGTTTCAGACAGAGTTTGAACTGAGGGGCTGCACCAAGGCCCAGTATGAGATAAAAAAGGATTATTTTGAACTGTGAATCATGCAAAGCTACTCTAGTAGAGTCCAAGAATCAAAATATGGAGCTGGAAATGAGCAGAATAATTTCACCGTAAAAGGTCAGAATATAGAAATCAAAGATTTACATCTTACGGAACTGCTCACACAGTTTCTGAAATAATAATTATTTAATATAAAGCTGTGGTGTTCTCCAACAGCAGTGAGCAGCATCACAAACATGCAGAGCTCAGTCTTATGTAATTGTTCTGTTTATTTAGAGGCATGTCAGTCAGTGTGACAGCAGCTTCCAGTCCTGTTAGAGCCGAGTTTGAACTGTGAATTTATGGACAGTATGTATCTGCTCACAGTATGTCATTATATTTGGTGAAACGTGAAGAGGCCACAGATATTCACACTGTCTGCTGCAGCGGCTGTCGGCAAGATGGAGATTTCATTTCATTTCACGTGGGTGAAGGCAGCAGTGTGACGAGGCTTTGTGAATCTTTGTTAGAGAGACGACTGTCTCGACTCGATCTGCTCTGAGTCTTTGCTGTTTCTCATCTTAGTGCCACCCCCCGAGTGTCCGACCAGTGTGGGCGGCTGATCCGTTTAAAACCAACGAGCTGAAAAAGACGTGATGCTGTGAGCGAATTAAAGCTCAATGAAGTAGTTCACTTGAAGGAATAAGTGCACCGAGAATATCATGATTAATTTTTAACAGATTCTCTCACTTTATGCACCAGAAAAACAACCAAAGCTTTGCACTGATCCCAAGCTCTTCAGCTCGCAGGAGGGCTGTCAACAAATGTTTCATAATTTGATTATGTAATCTGTTTAAAAAAAAAAAAAAAAAAAAATTAGACATTCAGTTGTGAAATTAATATTCGGTCGTGGGGGAAAAAGCAGCTCTACCAGCTGCTGTCTGTCTCCTGAGCAGCACAGCAGAAAACTTGACAGAGATATATGCAAATCCCTGTTATTTGTTGTCATCTATTAATAATAAATCAAACATAAATCTTACAGGATGAAACCGTGAACTGCAGTCCATCTTTGGCAAAGATCACTGAAATCATTGGTGTCAGTATTAAATATGAGTTGAACAGCTCTACCACTGTATTTAAAAATTAACTTTTAATTTTTAGAGTTCTCCTTGTTAACAGAAATATTTCTTATCTTCTCACCATAGAGACTTTTTTGTCATGGTCCTTGGTCTTTGACCCAGCGTTTTGAGTTTTTGGACTTTCAAGTTCTGTTTATTATTAAATATTTTCTATTTGGTTCTTAGTTTGCTTATTGTTCACATTTTCATCTTTGTGTAATTCCTTAGTATTTTCAGGTTGTGAGTTCTTGGTTCCAATTACTGTTTGTGTTAGTTTATTTTATTCCTGTCAGTGTTTCCTGTTCCATTCTCTTGTGTCAGCTCCCCTGTGTTAAATTCATTCACGTGTCTGTGTTTCCCTGTTTAGCTACAGCTCTCACTTCCTGTTTTATTTTGATAGTTACTTGTCTCTACTGTCTTTGTGTTTAGTTTTACTTCCCCTCCTGTCTCGTTGTCTTGACTGTCTGCAGCTGTGTCTTGTATTCTCCAGCTTTGTCCTCTTCCCTGATGGCCCTTCTGTGTATATATAGTGCTATCTTCCCCTCAGTCTTTGCCAACATACCCTTGTGTACTTGGATTCTTTGTGGTTTTCCTTATGGACTTTGTATTTTTGGATTTATGATCAACCTGCATTAAAGGTGTGTTTTGAGTTTACTCTTGCCTGTTTCTGCTTTCGGGTCCAAATTCTGCGATTCATGACATTTTTAACATCTGGTGAACCGGCCCTTTACAGGTTCATTATTTTACATTAGAGGCCCACTAGAATAAGCTTGCCTGCTTTAATGTTACCATCCAACAGCCATTCCCAAACTTCAGACTGCCTTGGCCAAAATCTGAAAATCTTCTTCAGCCCACCCACAACTTTGATCGTCACATGAGCCTAAGATTTTTTATTTTTTTTTGTTGAGGTTGATTCTCCACTAACAGTGTTAAGTCTTTTAGTTCTTTTACTCGATGAGTCAAGTCTCAAAGGTATGTCAGAAAATGTAGAATAAGGTGTCAATTTTTAATCAGATGGCTTTGTTTCATTTATTTATTTATTTTTATTTCAATATTTAACAGCAATATTAAACTAAATTAAAATGAATTTTTTGTTTGTTTCTGAATTTATTGTAAATGACTTCTTACCTGCAGGACCTTTATGATCCACCAGGCTGGGAGGCACCTCCTTTTAACCTCTAATGCTCCGTTTTAGCTCCTGTTTCCTTCCAGAAAGTCATCATGAAGAAAACGAAGTGTTACTCCTTACGTACATCACCAGTGACGTTAAGCTGACCACGATGCATCAGTGTATCGCTAACAGGAAGGTTTAGTGATGTGTGACTTCACACTTTCTGAGTGGTGATTTTACATGTGAATATAGCTGAAATAACAGAACAGTGTAGATTTTCAGTATTTTTTCAGATGACTACATTGTTATAAGAACAGAACAGAACAGAAGTGGGCTGGAAAGTAAAAGCTGGTTTAGATCAGTCTTAATCTGCAGCGTTCCTGCTGTTATTTCCTGCCCGTACAGTCACCTGACAGCAGAGGCATGAAGGTATGTACATGAGAGGTTTTACTGTGAATTCGGCTGGATTAAAATATAGTCGCTATGAGAGAAGCAAACAGATGTTAGCAGCATTAGCTGTGGACAGTGCTTATGCTGAACATGTAGGGGGGTTCCTGCTGTTGTGGGGACATTCCTTTTATTAATCAAAGTAATCCTCCGTATGGACCAGTGCTGGTGCTGAAATGTGGAGCTAATCACTGAATGCAAAAGTCTGTGTCACACACCATAAACATGAGTGTTTGCAACCCATTAAAAACACCAGGAGAGTCTGTTACAGCGCAGCTCTGGGCAGCATTAAATACTACCACTAAAACAAACAGTGCAGCTTAGCCGGCTTTTCCATCGCCTGTGTAAAATACAGCAGTTTTGGATGAGGGGAGAGCTGATTGCTAAAAGTCAAAGACCTTGTATCTCAGATCAGCCTCAGTGGACATCTCTTCACAACAATGTACTGATGTTTTGGACATAAAGTCATAGTGGTTATTTCACATTCTGCTGATAGTTTAGATCATTTATAAAGCTTTTAAATTAGTTTTAAAACACAGGAATTTTTCAGTAAGTACCTTTAAGTTCAATCTCAGTGCTTTATCAATATATTTACCCTTAGATATAAACTGACATACTGTGTATAGCCTTTTAAATCTACACTAAAATACATGAGAGAACCTAATTTTCCACAGAAAGATGATTTTAACGGATTTATATTTTCCCACAATTGAAAATATTTTTTCTTCTCAAACAAATCTCCATATTTCTTATTTTGTGGGTCATTTTTTTCTGTAAATTATACTTTTGGTATTGTACTGTTCCTTTAACTTAAATCCCACCCTTTTGTTTTCTAGCAACAACCAGATCTAAACTAGTCTAAAATATTTCCTGCAGCCTGATCACTGCTGATGATATACGGTTATTTTAATTATTATCTATGATTGGTTTGATTAAATGACTCAATAGATACCAAACGAAATTAGGCAAAGAAAAACAAGCCAAAGATCAGTTTGAGGGCCTGTTCAACTGTTTTCCAGTTCAATCAGTCAACCTATTGATGAACTGAAGAAACATTTCAGCACTAATAAGGTCACAAACACACTAAATCAATAATTTAATGGCTGTAACATTACAGCCCATCAGTATCACTGAAACCCATCAGTTTAAGAGAAACACTGCGGCGGAAACAAACCCAATCAATACAAATCAATCAACAGGAAATTCCTGTTCTCTGGTTCCAATTTTTTTCCATTTTATACCATTTAAAATTTATTATTTGTGGGTTTTGGACAATTGATAAGAGGAAAGTTATCCAGATTAGAACAATAACCAGTAAGGGGAAACCCAACAGAAATCAGGATGTTCAATATTTTACCCAACATGACATTTACCCCTGAAATATGTACAACCTAAATGATTACTGTCTACAGATCTGTGTGTTCACCACTGATAAATCTCTCTAAATAAGACTACACCATGGGTTTCATTTAACAACAAGAGAACAGCATCGAGGAGGTTGAGCTGCTTTATGCCCATGAGGCTGGCGAGAGGGAGCCCGAGATATTCCATTTTAATCTCCGACCTGTCAAACACTCACATGCCCACAAAAGTTATGAAGCCATGAAGCGGGATTCAATGAACGGCAGAAATCGATAACTGGAACGAGAATCCAGAGGGAGCGGTGATGGAGCATCTGTGAAGAGCATACAGAAACAGAACGAGGGCTCGAAATGCTCTGAGGACCTGCTCGTCCTCTTCTTATCAAATCTGATTAAGAAAATCAACAACCTCTCAAAGGTTCTCCTTTTATCCAGCAAAATTCATTTTGCAGTGGATTTAGTTTAAGGAGGGGCGCTGTTGTCTTTAAAGGCAAACTGATTGTATTTAAGCAGTGCAGCAGGTCAATATGGCAAAATATCAAAGGTTGTATTTTAAGACTGTAGAGCCAAGACTGATAGTGGAGTTTATATTTTGAAAAATTAACTTTGTTTTATACCTCAAATTACAAACTGAGCCCATAAACTCATCAGGAAAGTGTTTACAGAGGTCACAGAGTGAGGGGGCCGAAGGCCCTTTCCCTGAGACTTCTATACGACTACAAGAGTCGCCCCCTGCTGACCATTACAAAGGTCTGATGCACTATGATGCTAGGTCCATCTTTTATACGTCTGTGTTCACCCACTGGTTTCAGGAGCTTCAACATCAGCTTTTTGGCCTTGCCATGCTAGTTTTGTTTTACTTAGAAGTGAGAGTCATCAGCTGCAAGCAACAAGCTTGGTTAGCAAGCTGCATTCATAATCTGTGTTGACGTGTTCAAACCAAATGCGAAGTTTTTGTCCACCGTGATTACATACAAAGTCGACTTGCTTCACACTGTGTCAGCTGAGATTCTCAGTGAGATTCAGTGTGAACACAGCGCTAGTCACTGGCGGAAATCTGAGCTCTGTTAGACTTTGTGCCATAAGTTTAGGTTATGCTCCAGCTTATCATTTCTGTTATTAACTCTTAAGTTAATTAAGTTAAGTTTCTGTGAATCTTGCAGGAGAAACCTTGTAGGGGAGCACTCCCATTTTTGCTTAAAAAACACAATTTTCTGCTGCTTTTCCCCCCAGAGTGTACATTTGTAACTTTTGTTTTTGCCTGGTTCAGTTAGTTAACGGGGATTTAGTTTTAACTTAGGGCTGTTATGTCTTTCATTTTGGCCTTGGCTCCCCGTACAGTTGTTATGAAGGAAAAAATTAGCTATAGAGACCAAAACTGCTTTTGTATCAGGCTGTAAACATGTTTATTTCTGCTGTAAAGTTGGACATTTTAATATGGGAATCTATGGGGACTGAATCACTTTTGGAGCCAGCCTCTAGTGGCCATTAGAGGAACTGCAGGTTTGGTGTTTCCAGAATGGCTTCATTTTTTAGCCCCAGATGCTGAGTATCTGGCAAGTTAAGAGCCAAATAGTATTTTGGCACAGATCATCATTGGGTGGATGCAATGGTATGAATGACCATATGAGTCTTACCACCACATGAAATTAATGGGATGCCAGAGGAGGTCCTTTATAAGAGTCATTGTGTGACAAGTTGGGGGTGACAGACCAGCATTATTGCATTATCAACATAACACAGTGCTTTCTTACAGGACAACTGACACTTTGTGTGCATCTTTAAGACGTCACCTGCTTTGAAAAATGCAACTAACTGATGCCCCATGAATGATAACAGGCTGGTACTTGCTGTCATAGAACCGGGAACAGAATTTGTAGAGAGCAACTTTGACCTAAAAATACACGCCTCAAGTTGGGTCTCTGATGGACAGGCAATGTACCGAAGGAGCTTCTCAAACACATCTGTGACATTTCAGCAGACTACTTAATGACAGATATCTAAATTCTGAGAAAGGATCATCCAGTCCTCCTCCAGTGTTATGGCCTGTATTATTCATGGGTTTGGTTTTAATGGACTGTGAAATCATTTCCAATTCAAAATACGATGCACATTTCACCAATCAAACTGTTTTCTCTACCTCATCTCAGGGTTTCTGCTCTGAAAAGTCAAGGTAAAAATCACCATGTACTTAAAATATTTGGTCATTAATAGACAGATATGAAAGTGGTATCACTTCTTCTTTTTACTCAGCTAGAAACTCAACAGCACATATAACGACTTTAATGTTCTGGCAAAAAGAAAAAAAAAATCAGCATGAACTCCATTATGACTACAGAATTACTTTCCAACCACAGAAAAAATGAGTTTTCTGAAGACAAAACTGTTTAAGAGTCTCCACATACTGCAGTTACGTCTGTAACAAAGAGAATCTGAGATGGACTGAGGCTCAGGGGAACTAAAGATGAGTAGCATGTTATCTACTGTACTCTCATTGTATTTCTGTCCATGCTGCTCCTTTCCAGGTCATTTTAAAACAAAAGATGGGTTTTCCAGAAAAGAGATGTTAAAGACAATTTCTAATAAACTGAGTCTGTGTCTGAGGGGACCCACAGTGAAGACTAAACTGTACGACCAGCAAAACAATACAGAAAAAAAAAAAACACAAGTGAAAGAGAAATTCAGTAGATGAAGCAGAAAATAAACACTTATTTGCAGAGTTTCACTTTTTATGTTCATTCAGCACATTTGATATAACAACAAAAAAAAGTCGTATTTGCTTCTGCTGCATGAAAAATAATAAAGTTTGTGTTTCTGGCCACAAGAGCTTTAGTGAGCAGTCCATCCGTGAAGAGTGGACCCTCCTCTGCAGCTCTAACACGTTTCCCTCAGCTTTCTTTACTTCTGATAAACTGATGTTCTTGATTTGTTAACATTTAAATTTGCATTTGATAGTGGATAATGTTGTTTAAAGGTCTGAGCACTGACAGCACTTGATAGGCTAAATTATACTCAACAGGCTGTGTCATCCCCATTATAAGGCTCAGATATGTTTTAGTGATTTTCTTTTTTTTTGGTGGTCAAAAGTTGTTTTAAAAATGACTCTTTTGATAGGAAAAGGGTGCGTCCACACAGCAAGGCACTAGCAATGAACTAATCGTTAACAAAGAGAACAGGTCCCTAGTTATCTCTGCTTTTAGCTATGAAGGTGATATCTACAAAGGCTACAGTATTATAAATGGTGTTAGCCACAGAACTACAAAGCAGAAACACAATCAGAAATACAGGGCAAATGGAAAGATGTGGAAACAGCAGAGGGTAAAGTTCCTGTTGTAAAGGAGAGGCTGCAAACAGCACGACAGGCTGACTGAGTCGGCTCGTCAGCGCTCCTCGGGGATCCGGACAGCCACAGGCTGACAGTGATGGGACGTGCTGATGCCTTTAAATAATCCTGATAAACTGCCCTCTCCCTCCATCCCAGGTACAGATTTTCATTTCCGGCCAAACCACAAGATCGTAATGAACCTCCACATCACTGAGCCCGCTGAGTGACCTGAGCCAGAGGCTGACAGGTGGGTTCAGGTGAGGCTGAGGTCAAGGCGAAGGTCATCTCTTAATCGACCTTCCAGGTGAGGGCAACGCCAAGTTCTGGCTTTGAAGGTCGACGACGGGAAGCTGCAGCGATTCTCCGAATATCTGCAGGAGGTTCAGCTGTTATACAAGTGTGTCTTCAAAAAGGTGGTAATTAGAGTCAGTTCATCACAAATGAAAGGTGTTTACACAGTGCAGCATGAGCTCAGCTGGTCAGCTCAGCATCCAGTTTGGATTTCAGAAACTGTTTTGTTTGATTTTATTTTTTTCCACATTTCACAGCTTGTGTTTTAATACAGCACTTTGTGTTAGCATTACAACATACTGATGTAATGTTTGTATTAAGCAACTAAAATTCTATGTTTTTATTATTTATAATTCTTCTACTTTATTATTTTTTATGTGTATCTTTTCTTTTTTAATACGATGAAGGTTTTGATTAGTGTAAGGTAGATTTGAATGTTCCAGCTGGATACTACATCCATGTGACTAGAACCATGTGATCAAGATAGTGCCACTATGCAGGTTATGGTCGGATAAGTGAGAGGTGTGTGTGTGTGTGTGTGGGGGGGGTATTTTAATGGTGTAATGTTGATTTTTCTTTTTACATGGGTGACATGTAAAAAAAACAAAACAAAAATAATAATAAATAAATTAAAAAAAAGTCCCATCAGCCACCATCAGTCCAACAATATCTCATAGACCTCGCCAATCAGGCAACATATCGATCATCCCAGCCTATAAAAAGCCAGATATCTTTCTGACTGGTGGAGAACAAACAGCTAACAAGAGTTAATATTAGACACATTTTCAGTGGGATAACTAACTGTATATTTGTGGACATAAGCAACCCTTTGCAAAACATGAAGAGCCAATGGTCTACAAGAATAATGTTTCTGTGCTTAGGAAACATTCTGCCTCCTAGTGGTGAAACTTGATTTCACAGTACAAGTACAGAAAACATCAACAATCACTGTCCAATGTTCTGTATGTGTACTTAGCCAAAGCTTAATGCCTTAATAAGCATTAACAGATGTAAGTGTTTAATATTAATGTTTAACTGTAAGTGAAAAGAAGTACCTAAGACAAACTATTAAAAATGAGTACTTAAAACAAGCAGCATAGAAAATAAAACATTTATAGCATGGGTTCACAGTATAGCTAATGATATGATTGTAGATTTTAACCAGGACTTAACTAATCAGCTTTAAAACAGCAGGTAAGGAGTTCCAGGAAGCTGTGACTTTAACTGAAAAAGCAGTTTGTGCAAACAAAGTTTTACAGTGTCTGACTCTGCAGTTTCCTTTTGATATATTGTGGGTGTTAATGACAACATTGTGAATTTGAGTTATAAAGGCATTAAAAACTGGTGGGGCTATGGTGAAGACAGTTGGAGTACCTGATAAAATTATCAAAACTGAGACAACCATGCTAACACTCCATCACTTCGATCCAGACTAAAATGTCTACATTATTAGATGTACTCCGATAAAACTGGTACATACATTAATGTGTCCCTTATAACAGCTTTGGTGATTTCTAACCCCTTCATCAGTGGGTCAAAATATCCATCCATTCATCCATTTCCTTAATCGTTTATCCAAGCAGGGTCACGGTGGGGACAGTGACTAAAACGCAGGGTGAACCCGTTAATTACCTCTTTAGGGATTTGAAATGTGAAGGGCCATTTGCACTGAGGTGGATGAGGACCCGCACTTAGCGACCTTTTTTGATCTGTATGCAGCAGGGGAGCCTGAAGCACCACGACCCAGATAGCATCAGCTGCCCTGAGATTAAAGCACAGTGCCCTGAAAGGGATTTAATCGTCCATTTGATTAGACCTGGAGCTCGTAATGGTTCGACTGGGCCACAGCAACGCAGACAGTCTGACACTGATGGAGGGACAGTCAGACTGAATGAACATTTCTCCAGTGGAAGAAAACACAAGAATGAAGACAAATAAAGCAGGACTTTAAAGTAACAGTAAATAGTCACAGAAAATGAGGCCAGGAGAGGTGAAAAAGTCCAACCAAAGTCCAGGGAGATGATGTCAAATGTGTTCCCTGGTCCGACTATCAGCTAAAAACCCAAAGAAGTTCAATTTAAAATGATACAACACACACAGTAAAGCAGCAAATCTTCAGCATAAGTTGCAACCACAGAATTCGACTTAAAGTTTCCAAAAATCTGTTTTTCAAACCTTAAAGCAATAATTAGTATTTTTTATTTTGGCAAAGAAAACGCCAACATATTCACAGCTGTATCTTAATGAGCAACCAGAGACCATGAATACCAACTGAATTTGGACTGGAAGAAGTACAAGTTCCAGGAGAAAAAAAGGAGCCTTACTTACTTTTAAAACCTTATTATGACCTGTAATATTAAAGTTAATTCAGATAATGATTCAAAATAACTGCCCAACTAAGAGCCTGTAGGCTTTTCGAGAACACTGCCCAACTGGGAGACTTGCTTCTAGAAGGACTTATAGATTAAACTAACGTCAGCTTTGAAGGACCCAACTGAAACAGCTACCAATGGGAGTGAAAGCTGCTGTTAACAAACATATGATGGCCAGGGACATATGTCAGGGGGTTACCAACAGTATGCACATCTGTCAGCTACAATGCGACAGGTAACTCCCACTGGAGTTTGTACCCACCTGAGGAACATATTCTTCTCTTTGCTCTGGTTCGGTCTCCACCACCTGCTGACAAAAAAAAAATCTGTCTTTTTGAGGTGCTAAATCTTCTACTTTTACTAATTTCTTAAACTGCATTGTAACTTTTACCCTTTGTTTTTTTTAACTCTTTAATTTCTGTCTAAATGCTCTTATATTGTCATATGTTGCTCATTTCACCTTAATGCCTTTTATAGTTTATGTAAAACACTTCGAATTGACTTGTCATTGAAATTGGACGCATAAACTTGCCTTGTCTTTCTTCATCAGATCAGTGTCTATCAGTGTCTCAGTGCTGTTTAATGTTAGGCAAGTTGTGTTTAGAGGGTTTATCAGAGCTTGCTTGACAGCAGCAGAGTCCTAGAGCTGCTGCTGCAGTCAGACTGTACCAGACAGGAAATGTTATACTCAGACTAAAAAAACTGAAAGAGGCCAAAATGCTTCATAGAGGTTTAATCACTCTCTTTTTGAATAACATTTAAAATGCCTTTAACCTCGTGGCATGTTCATGTTTAACCTTAAACTCCAACCCGTTTCAGCCTACAAGCCTTCATCAGGGAGTTAAGGCCTCAGTCACGCAGGCTTACAGACCGGTCAGTGAACCCCTGGCAACCTCTGATCAAAAGTGGCAAGTGGTTGCTGGAGGATGCTGGCAGTCATTTGGGTTTGGGCTGAGTCCCAAACTCAATGTGATTGCTTTGGTCCCTAGCAGATTCCTGCAGACACCTGTAGTTTGCATGGAAGATGCCGGCTTGCCTGCAACCACTTGCCAACTACCCAATGAGCAGCAATGAAACTTGAAAAAGTGCAACGCAAACCGGAAACGGACACGATACACTTTCAAAGTAAAAGTCGTGCCTTACCACTGCCACCACCACGTTTCAAAAGGAGCCACTTTTACTTTGAAGGCAAACGTCAAAGGTCCAGCAACCATTCACCAGCAAGTCGGGGAATACAGAATTTTCCCTACCAACTGGAGGTTGCCAGGTCACTGACCAGTTTTAGGCCTGTGTAACTGACGCCTAAGCAGATTTCATGGAAATAACGGCTCACTTCTAGTAATGTTCTACCAATAAGAACCCATAATGACAAAGTGAAAGTGTGTTGCTGTAGCTCTAAATTAAGGCTAGATGCATCCTGTTTGCTTTAATTATTGTTGAGATGTGTGGAAAACATGACTGAAGTCCATCTGTGGCAAACCGAATCGTTCGACAGAGTTAAAGAAGGCGCACACCTTTGGTCCTGACATTCACAGTACATATCAGGACAAAAAACCTGAACCGTGAAGTCCAACAAACTTCCTGTAGACCCCCACGATAAAAATGTGCCGAGCAAACCTGAAACCAACCAAGCTGTGCATGAAAACTAAGTGCACAACAAAACTGACAGTTTCTTTCAAACAAAACTGTTTGCACTCTGCGTCCAATATTGCTGCAGCCATCGAGGCCCAGACACTAAAGGACAGTCCCTCTGAATGAGAGCAGGCTGTGAGTTCTGGTCTTCATTCCCTCAAAGGAGCTTCAGGAGTTGCTTAGTGTTGCTTTCAAAAACTCTGACATCAAAGTGCTAATTGCCAAAACTCCTTTAAAGCAGATAAATGGTGCTAATTAACTTTCAGCCTTCAGTGACTCACCGCTGTACATCTGTTTGCAATTCTGATGAAGTCACTCCAGACTTTATGTCAATACTCTGTCTCATGAGGTGCTGCTTTATTGTTTGCACCTGGATAGCTATTAAAAAAAGAGAGCAAAGACTCAGGAAAGAGGGGTAAAATGGACAAGACATGGAAAAGGAGAGGAAAGGTGGTTCATAGGAAATGTAAAAGGTCCAGAAAGCCAAGCTGACAGAAAGATTGATTTAAAAAAGAAGGAAGAGTGGGCATCAGAGGCAGAGTGACAGAGTGAGTGTGAGGGTACATAATGAAGCTGTGCTCGGCTGCGAGTGTGAAGGGCAGTAATTTACCAATCAAGGACGGACTGATTTGTCACCAGAGTGCAGAGGAAAGCCCACAGTGAGAGTGAGAAGCTTCAGCCTTTCAGCCTACACTCCACAACAATGCTGTCAGTCAGCCTGCAGAGCATTACCACCCAAAGAGGTTTTGCCTGCACTCAGCTGGACCTACAACACAACAACGGCCAACTCATTTTAGTTCATGGGCCACATAAAGCCCAGTCTCAAGTGGGACAAACCAGTAAAACCACTGCATAATAAAGTGCATATAAATGAGAAGGAAAAAGACATCCCTCCAGTTTTTCCTTTCTCTGACAGTAAATAAGTTTATGCTGCTTACATTCTGATTTTAAAAAGCCTAAACCATAACCCAAAGTGGAAGACTCCCTTAAAAAATTGCCCAACAACAAAAGGTATTATTTCTTGTTAAATTATTTGTCTAATTTTACGAGTAATGAAATTACAAAACAAATGATGAACAAACTGAGGCGTCTTAACAAAAATATGTGCAAGTGGAAAGACATCAAACATCCACATGTATAGATTTTGGAGAACAATATTTTACAGTTTTATGATTTTAATAATTTGTCTACATCTAAAAATACTTTGACTTTCCAGACTGTTTCCACTCGTGAACTGCAAAGCAGCAAACAGGAACAGTGGTACATTTTATTGAAAAATTGGAGCAATTGATTACTGTATCCGGCAGTTGTTGACCCATCATATGTTGGTGAACAGCACCTTCCTGCCTGGTGGGAGTCCATCTAGTCAGTCACACTGCTGCTAGTCTCTTCTTGTGTGTATGCTCCTTATTACAAAGCGACTGCATGATGTGTTGGTGTGTTTAAATGTATGTTAAAATTTAAGATATACTATTTATGATTTACAATGTAATAAACTGGTTTTTGGGACCTTTGAACTTGAATTCTGTGGTTGCAGCTTCTCCAATGTGAATTGCTTCCTGTGTTAAAGCACGATAGCTTTTAGTCCTGCTTATTAGCAAAGGATTGAATCACAGTGGTACTCTCTTAGGAAAATATAATTTTCTGATCTCACAACACTATAGTTAGTTTCTTTTTATACTGTAAATCCAAATGATCAAAGCATTTAAATACATGAAGTACTGTAAAGTTAGGTATGGGCATTTCAAGCAGTAATACTATTTGACAGAGTTGTTGCAGACTTGTGAGATGCGAGCTCTGCGTGGTGGACTGGACTTAATTTTTGTTTATTTTTTGAACCAGTTCTAAAAAAAGGCCTTTTCCACAGCTGTAGTAATCTTTGGAGTTTGAAGCAAAAAGGGACAGCAGCATCTGTCATGTTTAAGGAAACTTTCTTATTTCCACATCAACAAAACCAAAAGGCTTTTTTTTTTTTAGCAGTCTTGGTTGTTTTGAAAAGTGTGTTTTACCTACAGGTAAAAATAAAGTAACCTGAACCTAAAGAGAAACATACAGATCATTCCGGATGGTGAACAGAATCACAGTCTGCTTTAGGCGTACATGCAGCACGACCGCAAACAACCTTCTGCCCAG
Organism: Paratilapia polleni; assembly: GCA_015106735.1. Lineage (NCBI taxonomy): Eukaryota > Metazoa > Chordata > Actinopteri > Cichliformes > Cichlidae > Paratilapia > Paratilapia polleni. The sequence continues at coordinate 18,241 of VUQI01033271.1, read as the reverse complement.
AGCAGGAAACAACTCCCAGAGATTGATGTTTTTTCCTCCTCGTCCTTTCAGAAGCCTCCCCTACCCGTGTTTTATTTTTCTTTCCCCCTAACCATCTAGTTCAGGGCGGTCTACTGACAATCCACTGATTCAACTGACAGAAAATCAATCCAATCTCATCCAAGTCGGCGTTCTTTCAGCTCATATCTTGACATCTCGGCTGCCCAGGGAGGTGGAAGAACACAGGTTCGTCTAGCTCACACACATACACTAAAAAAGTACTGTATCCTCTTGTTTTCTCTGAGTTTATCTCATGATCAGCAACCTAAGAAGTTCCACTGGGTTGGATGATTATTTTCTTTTTTGTTAAATGGTCTCATGAGGAGGTAAGAGTTACAGTTCTGTCATATCTGTCGACTGGAGGTGGCTGATCTGACAGCAGAGTTCCCCCAAAGACCAAGCCACAATATTTACAGTGTTTACCCACTTGGAAACACTCAATAGAGTAGAAATGCCAGAGCTGACAAACAAGCTTTACCTTTAAACTGACAGCTCAAAGCCCCTTTACTCTTTTTTTTCTTTCTTCTAATGTTGGAGTCACAGCCTCTAGATTTTCAAGGATTAATACATTTGAAGGTCAGTAATATCCTAATAATGTAGGTTGCAGGACTGGTGTAAATTTTAACTCTATTTATAAAATTATTAACTAAAACTGCCCACAGCTCTCCTGTGCAGTGAGGGACTGTTATCAATATTTTACTGGGGCTCACTTTCAGTTCAACATCCAAATAAAATGGTTCATATCATTTTGGTAAGCTGCTGGTTTTAATCCAAAAGGCAAAACTTCAGAAAACCCTGAAAACTACAGCTTTTACCATTCAAAATCTAGTAATGGTCCCAACTTAACTGACACAGGCCATCACTCACCATGTACTCTATGCTATGTCATTTGTTCACTTTTTGCACTAAAAAATGATATCGCTGCTAAGCCGCACTTTAGTGTGTTCAACTGTAGGTCAACATTACTGTTCATACAGCCCTAAACTGATCCCACGCACCCCAACTACACAGCCTTAGACTACAGTTCGTGATGCTAGTTTCACTTTTGACAAGATCTAGTGCAAGCTAGAGAGTAACACCAACCAGAACCTGCAGCAGGTACGCAGCTGCTTCATGTGCCACTACACCGCCCTCACCAAAGCTGCAAAACAGGATTAACACAATCACCACAGTCGAAGTGTCCAGAGGTACACACGGAGATGACCCTGAAGGGGAGCTCGGCAAATTTTAATAACATTTTTATTTTACTTCTTTATTTTTGAAAATTTGGAGTCACGTAACTTTGTGATGGCGTCTTATGTAGAACCTTTAATTATTTTTAATAAATAATAAATAAAGCTGTATGTACGACTCCTCTCAAAAGCACATCGTGCAAAATTAAGATTGTCCCACAGACTCTAAAGATTCATGTAGCCAACGTGACATCACAACGGTTCTGTGTAACACACAGACACAGATACCTGCTAATTAGTGGTAAATAACAGACTAATAAAATTCTACAATTTCATATGGCGCACAGACTTGTTAGATCAGTTAGAACAGCTAGATCCCCCACCCCTAATTTTAGAACATTTTATGACAAGAAATAATTTCAGAAACACTAAAATTAAGGTTCAAGTAGTAATCTTTTTTGTAAATGAATGGGGAGAACTTTAAAAACCTATTTTGTACGACCACCGTGTGTTTGTGCACTGATGCATGACTTGGAGCATGTGAGTTTGAGAGTAACTCCACAGAAGCTCCCAGGTTTACCTTTATAAAGTGACTTTGATCAGCTGGTATGAACCTTCCTCTAATGAGGGCGGTGTGCTCTGAGGACAGATTACAGCTTTGATCATTTTATCCGCCTTTAATCTGATCGTTCTTGAAATCTGTCACACATGCAGCAGCAGATGGACAGAGTCGACCTCACCACACAGAGAGATGTCCATCATCAAGACGTTTAAGAAGAAAACTAGCCATCAGTGGTCTCTAATGCTCCACAGAACAGCAATGTTTTATTAATTATAACCACCTATACTAACAGCTATTCTGCAGTTGATATTAACAACAGACAAAATATCTACAGTTTTAGGAAGCCTCTCAACCACATTTAGCTCAGTTATCCATGCATGATTCAGTCAAGTACTGAAACAATTAATTCAGTGGTTTCAAAGCTGGAGCCCAGAGTTATAAAGAGGTAGAGGAAATGTAGCTAGGCTAACCAACAAAATGCATAGTTCTGCACTGCTAGCAAACCATGGTCAAGTTTGTGAAAAGATTGCCAAGGAAACCTAAACCAGACAAGGAATCTACACCAAAGGTCACAAATATCTAACAACCCTCCATGGTCCAGGGGGGAACTGTGGGGGCAGCAGTTCAAGCACAGGATTGGATTGTTTTTTGTTTTGTTTTTTAAAAATCGCTTTTTAACTGCTTGAAGATTTGTATTTTTATTGAGCTTTGGAGTCCTCTTTTGATTTAATTTTCATTCTAGTGACGCTGGGCTTTAGTTCCTGTTTTGTTTGAGTTCTGGTTTGTGTTTAGTTTTTAATGGAGTTAGGTTGGTGACTGTTTACTACTGTAGTGTTTTTGATTCTTAGTTTTGAGTTGATTATTTCTTCTTGTGTTTGTAGTTCTGTCAGTGTTTCCCTGTCGGGTGGTGTGTGAAGTCTGCTAGACTGTGTTTTTGTGTTTTGTGTTTTTCCTGTTTTACTTTGAAGGTTAATTTTCTGTTGTGAGTTGTTCTAGTTTTACTTTGATTGTTTTTTCGCCTGTCGTTGAGTGTTTTCATCCCTCTTTTGCTCCCTCCTGTTTCTTGTTGAGTAATCAGTCCTCTGTATATAAATATACAAATAATACATTCCTGTGGTCCTCGTCGTCTTTGTCGAGTCGGCTCTTTATATTCCTTCATGTGTTGCCTGGATTTACCTTCTCTTTCTTCCCATTTCCCCAGGCTCTTCGTGGTTGTATTTTGGATTTACACTTGACTTCTTGGATTGTGTGAATCTTGGACTTTTTCCATCAGGGATTAAAGCTCGTCTTTAGTTAAATTATCCAGCCTCCGGCATTCTGCATTTGGGTCTTCTAATCTTCATGTGAAACACAAACTTGAACTCCTCCACTTGAGGCAGTAACTCCTCCACACAGGAGGCCTTTGCATTATTTGCTCCTAAATTGTGGAACAAACTGCCCTTCATATCAGGACCTCTTGAACATTTTTAAAACCTATTTTTATTCTTTGGCTTTTAAACCAAAAGCAATCAGACTGAGTTCTGATTCCCTTTTAGTTCTTTTTTTGTTTTTTGTGTTTTACTTGTGTTTCATTTTACTTTTTTAAAATTTATTTATTTATTTTATGTGTTTTACTGTTATTTTATTCTTTTATCTGTACAGTGCTTTGGTCAGTACCTACTGATTTTAAAAGTGCTTTTGATAAACTGATGTGACCTGATTTGATTCCCCAACCAGGGAGTGGGCACTCCACCCTTTTCTGGCCAAGAATCGTGGCCTCATACTGGGAGGAGTTAATTCTCATCCCTGATGCTTCACACTCAGCTGCAAACCGCCCCAGCAGGAGTTGAAGGTCATCACTCGATGAAGACAGCGGGACCACATCAGAAAAAGCAGAGACGAGATACTGAGAACATCCTGAGCCTGATACCATTCGCTCCTTTAAAATTTTGCCTATAAAACTTATGAACAGGATTAGTGATAAAGGGCAGCGCTGTCAGAGTCCAACACCAGGGGAATGAGTCTACTGACACTTTAAAACAAAGACTACAAAATATGACAAGGCCTATCCCAGTGTCAGCACAGAGTAATGAAGACAGATCACAGTATGCTGTTAGGATGCCACTTGGGGGACTTCAAAATAGGATCTGTTCCTCATTGTTACCTGGACTCCCCTTGTGTTTGCTTCCTCTGTTCTTTTTTCCTCTCTCTCTCTCTCTCTCTCTCTCTCTCTCTCTCTCTCTCTCAGGTATTTCGGGTGGAGTAACTGATGAATCGTCCTTGCCTATTTTAAAGGATGTTTTAAAGAGTTTTGCTCGATCTCTTTCTATCCAGGCAGCTCTTCAGCATCCTCAGATCCCTCCTCCCTTTGTGGTGGGTTTATTTCTTTCCCTTTCGGGAGGAGGCTCTGGGAGTCTGTTTTTTTTCTCCAGCTTTATTTGTTAGTTTTGTTTTCTTACAGCATCATAGTTTAGGGAGGGAAGTTCTGGGTCCTACAGCCATGTGATGGGCTGTAGGACCCAGTACACCAAAGGGGGGCTCTGCAGAAAATGTTTGGGACTGAATAAGTTTATTAAGTCGTTAACTGGTTCTTTTCTCTGTCAGTGTGTCATTTATTGTCTCTCCAATAAAAGCTTTTCCTGCTTTACTCTCTTTCATGAGAGAAATTGTCGATTTGCTGAGGTTCCTTTAAAAAATTTCAGCAGCGGTTTCCAAGAATAAACAAGTTTAAAAAATAATTTTACTATTACTACACAACCACTAACGCCCTTAACACAACCTTTGTTGATTTTGTTTCTCCTTTGACTACATCATGTGCTTCTGAGGTTGCTAAAGTTAGACACATCAGTGGATTCTGGGACTAAACTGGTAGACAGTCTCTCTCTCTGTGAGCTCAGTCATAACTTGGATTACAGTGCAGAAGGTTCTGGCAAAATTTGGCTTTTTTCTCGGCCAAATTCCTGCTCTTTAAATGTACTTGGCAGCGGTGCAGATCGGTTTAAATATTGGCTCAATTAATTTTACATTTTCTCCAGCAATGACAGCCAAAGTTGAGCTGCTATGCAGACAAACCACACTGTCAGGATGATGTAAGTTAGTTCTCTGCAGATTTGCAGGCCAGTCAGACAGTAGCTCAACTTAAAATGCCAAAGCCATTATGACTGTGAGGAGCTGGTAGCATTACTCAAATATGCTGCAGCTGCATTTACATGGGGCACATTTAACCAATGGTAGATGACGCTAAATAATGCTTCTTACCATTAAAAAAAAGTCAGAAAACAGAAAGAGGAGTACATTCTCTCTGCCTTAAGTCTTATCTGCAGATATTAAGTCATCATGTGACAGGACGGCCACAAAGGCAATGAAACCATATATTTCCCACCCTGTATTTGCCGATTCATTAGAGTTGGTGCAGCTCCTCAGTGTAGCTATCCATCCTGATCCTCCTGACGCATGTAATACTAAAGACTAAGCAGAGAAGTGGATCCAATTGATTATTTTAGTGACAGCTGAGACAGGCGGGCACTGTGGGAGGAAGACGACAAATAGAGATAAAGACAACAGGCAGCTAGAGAGCCAAAGAATGCTAATTAATTAAGCCGTCGCCACAGATGCCACCAGAGCTACAAGACAAAGGATTAAAAGGAAAAACTGTCCCCAGAAAAGGCCTGAAAAGTATAAAAGTGACAACTAACCTGCTGCTTACTACCTTTGTATCTAGTGTTATAGACAACATCATCAACATTAACATCATCCTCCAGTTCCTGTTGGTGACACTATGAGCTACTTCCAGACATCTCTGTTAAGCATAGCAGACAGGAGGTCTTCATTCTGCAGTCCAACATCCTCTTTGATCAGTCTCTTGATGATCTGGGATGGTTGACCACACCTCCTCTTAGCGTCTGCCCTCCCACAGCAAGATCTATCTTATCCTGACTCATCACATGGCAAGCAAGAGCGACTGTGGATGATGCTCGAGATCTTCAGTAGGTCGCTGCAGAGCTGCATGTTGGTGATGTGGCTCCTCCAGGAAACATTTAGGGAGGCAGGAAGGATGCGAGTGTAGCTTCCATTCAGATTCTTGGTCAGCAGTTTGGGCAGGGTCCATGATTCAGATCCATAGTTACAGACAGAGCACAAAGACAAGTTTCAGTTCCAGAATTACTGTTAAACTCTCTTCCAATCAGCTTTTTGATGAGGGGTAAATTGTTCTCAGTAAAAGTTCATGTTCAGGGTCCCCGATGGGCAGAGACAAACACCATCATATGGCAGGAAGAGGACACCAAAAATGGACCAAATTTCAGCCAAGAGAACGTCTGAGATGACAACACAAGGCTAGTTATTAATTTGTTGCTGCATGGTTTGGATTATTCACTGTGAAGAAATCCTGATCCTAAGCTTCTTGTCCACACTTAAATCTCAGTCGGCCTGAGAGTGATTTTTTTCTGAAGAGTTCAAATATTTGGTGTCTGGTACACCTTGAGCCCATGGGCTGCAGTTACACGGCGAGTTTTAAAAACTTAACGTGCTGCACATGAACAGTGCTAATAAAAAGCTGGAGAGGCTGAGAATGACACCAAGACACAAAGCACTGCACTGATATAAACTCAGATGGATAAATGTGGGTCAGAAGAAACAAATTCATCCATTAAAAACAAACAAAATCTCAGACATTTGAAGCAACAATGAAATATCATGCTGCTCCAGAGTCTGTGCTAGATTAATGCTGTCACATACTCAAACGTATTAGCATAACAGCTGTGGATAACTGTGGGTTAAGCCTGCTCCCTCAACATTTTAATGGAAATAAACACTGAGGTACTGCAGAAAACCAGTCCAATAAAAGCACCCAAATGGCACATTTTACATCTGTGTAAAAAGATACTACCTGCTTAGACAAATTCAATTCAAAGGAGGTGCTAAAAACTGCAGTTCCTCTGATGTTCACTTGAGGCTCCAAAAGTGAGTCAGCTTTACAGCAGAAATAAACATGTTTACAGGCTCAGTTGGGTTTAGTCATAAAGTGGGAAAATCTGGGTGTTATTTCTTAGACATTTACAGAACCAAAAAAGTCAGTGAAGTTAACTGTTTGGCTGCCTCTCTGATAGGAAACTTTACAGAGGTAATTTCTTATTTTTGATACCAGAAATGAAATGTGTAATGTGGACTCCGCTATGGTGAAGCCGATGTGAAAAGACTCTGCTTATCTGCCTTTTTCAGTCTTATCAGCACCCGATGGTTCACTGATTGTTACCAGACAATGCCTCCAATCTTCTGGACTGAGCATCTCCACTTTTCAATTTATCGCTGACTCAACTCAAACATGCACGCATTCTCCACCAACTTTAACGCCGCCTCTGGCATTGATGTCATCGTTTGTTTTTCTGTGAAGGTGTTTTATTGGTTTTCTGTCCCCGCAAGGAAGTAAGAATAAAAAAGGAAGCAGAGAAATCCTGACAAAGCTTAATGCAGAAACTCGAGCTGAGAGTTGGGCTTTTTGTAATTCACTTTGAAAGTCTGGATGAACATTACAGAGTGTAACTGACTGAACTCCAGCCTGACGACACACAAATCATGTTGGAGTGCTTTGTATGTGAACACAAGATACATATTTTGCCTTTTTATGGAGAGGTAATTCAACATCGCAGTGCATAACAAAAAATCTTTGCTTTGCACAAAGACTTTAACTTTTTACTGATGCAGTATTTTAAACAGAAAGGTCCTCTTTGCTGGATTGTCTCCTACTGAACTGACTCTCTCATCCCATCACAGTCTCAGTGTGCTGTCTTTAAACCACAGCATGAATCCTCAGCAACGCGCTCTGCAGGAAAAGACACCTAATCCTTCAACAGTGCAGCCCATCACATCATCTTCCCCTTGACTGTTTGAAATGATGGGTTTTAAAAACCGATTTACACAGGATCACATTTATCAGGACTTAAACAAGTCAAGGATTTCAAATTCTCACTTTCACAGCCACCTGTTTTTCACCATCATACCTACGGTGGCTGAACATTTATGTGAAGCCAGCTTCTTGGAGATTTCATCAGCTCACCTCACATCTCTCGTTGAGACTTTCTCCTTCAAAATATCTCTGCCACTCAAACTGAGAGCACAGTCCCATTAAACTCACAATTTTTGGAGTAAGAGATCACCGACAAGTGTTGGGCTGAAAAATGCAGGACTTTTGAGTTTTTGAAACTCCCGATATTAGAAGATGAAATGTGATGTACAGATGAGTCCAAACAGTGCAAACTGAGCCGGCATCATCGGGTATGATTCTCACTTCCTCTGGCTGCGCCACCACCACTGAGCCCTGCGTGTCTGAAAACTCAGCCGGCACCCTGAAGCCAAATATAATACCCCTCAAAGCCAAGCTTAACATCAATTACGCCAATAAGCCCACACAATGGGTGGTCGTGAAGCTCATGAGGACATGCTAATGAGATGCTAACACACTCCAAATGAAGCAACAATGGAAAGTTAATGAGGAAGCCCAAATCCAGCTCTCCACACAGATATGACTTTTAATTTAAATACAATAACAGAGGGGACTGGAGGAGTTGCTGCAACTCCTGTGCTAGTCCTTGTCCTTTGGGCATCCTGTGTTTATTTTTCTGAGCGTGTTTGTTTCTTTTAAAGCTTTCATGCCTTCAAGTTCACATCTTTGAAGCCTTTCTGTGTTAATACTAGCAAGACTTCCTGAAACTTGTCAAGAACTGCTAAATAATTAAGATTACAAGAAGACTGACCAAAATAATAGTGATTATGATTTGTGCCATAACTGAGAAGCCTTAAGGTGCATTCATACCAAACACAGAGCAAAGATTTCACCACAAAGTCTACACAATGAAGCGACCTGACATGAATTCACCCAGAGTGACGCGAATAGGTGAGTGAAATCTTAGGACTTCATTGTAAACTCTGAAAATATGCTACTGTGATTTGATTCCAGCTGTTGATTGTACCTTTTCTCCTCATGAATATTCACGACTGTATTCGCAGCCAAGTTGCGGTCGTGGCAACTTGACATCATTTATGTCACAAAGAACTTGGCAGTAAATATCTGCAGTAGAGAAACTTATGAACAGAATTTATAATTTGTTTAAATGGATATAAAGCAGGTTTTCCAGCTACTGTTGTAACTTGGCTCCTGTTGAAGGTGCAATTGCCTGGAAATCAGTAAGTTTGTTTCCTTTTTTAAAATGACAACATTTAGTTCAAACCACAACAGTGCCAGAGTAGACACTACCACGACCTTACATAAAATGAAAGCAGTCATTTGTAGTCACAAACCCACAAAAAAAAAAACTCATCTAACTCTGCATGTTTATCTCTTCCAGCTTATAGTTGGGTTTTATGGCACAGTTCCTGTCTGAGTGTTTGTAACAGCAGCGGGCAGCTGTTTTCATCAAACAAGCTCCAGTAAAGTGACTGTACACCAGCTGCTCAGCACGAAGCAGCAGACAGACGCAGTCAGAAAGTGAAGAAAGTGGAACGTTTAGCAGCAAGAGCCAGATATTTGTCTCTGGAGTCTTTAGAAAGAAAACCGTCTGCGGTTTCAGCGCCTCAGATGTGGGCATTTGTTGTTTTTCCTCTCTTTGTAGACATCAGTTTGAGGTCAAACTGTGAGGCTGTTTATTTTTCACCATTTACTGATTTCAGAGTCTAAACAATTGCCTTCGCAGGTATGTCCAGAAAGCTCCCAGAATAGCTGCTATTTTTATATTGCACTGTGTGCTTTCTGACTTCACTACAGACCCTAAACTTGTTTCAAGCTGACCTGAATTTCATGTGAAACTTCATTGTTGGTGTTGAGAGCTGGGTCTCTGGCTGCAGCAGTTTTCAGCTGAAGAGTCCACAGTTTCCAAGTATGGGGGCAGCGCCTCAGGTAAGGAGCGAGACCAGGAGCGTGGTCATCATTTTTTCAACGTTCACCAATTAGTGCACTGTGAATTCCTCCCCCAGGGTGAGACTGTGAATGTGAGCTGTACCACGATGTCCTGAGGCTTCTGAGGGAGAAGATTCAGAGGGAACAACGGGAACTGTGGTGCGTGACATCGACAGAGTACGCCACTTTCACCACACCAACACAAACCTCAGGACTCCACATCAGCTTTTAGAACTTCAATTCAATTCAGTTTTATTTATATAGCACCAAATCACAACAACAGTCACCTCAAGGTGCTTTATATTGTGGGGTAAAGACCCTACAAATTAGAGAGAAAACCCCAACAGTTGGACAATGCCCTGTGAGCAAGCACTTGGCGACAGTGGGAAGAATAAACTCCCTTTTAATGGGAAGAAACCTCCGGCAGAACCAGGCTCAGGGAGGGGCAGCCATCTGCCACGACCGGTTGGGGGTGAGGGGAGCTAAAGATGCCTTTATGATTGATGATTTCTGATATGATTTATTGACTCAAGCACTTTAAACTACCATGACCTGGATGGAGAACCTACACAGACGACTAATGTTGATCTTAATTATTATTTTATTTTATTTCTACTTGTTTTATTGGTTTTAACTTATGGTTCTTGTCTATTTAATGGTCTAAAGATTTTAATTATCTTATTATACTTATATTTCTTTCATGGATTTAATTTATGGGTATTATGATTTCTTTTTTTTTCCCCATCCTCTTGTTGCCTTTCTTATTTGTGCTTATTGGTGATTGTTGTTCCTAATTATTATTTTATTGATTAATTTGCTTACATCTGTCTGTCTGACTTATTTTTACATCATTTAGTGACGTGACTGCAGCCTCAGCTCATGCTTTGTGCAGCACTGTGGTTCCTCTTGGAATGAAATGAATGTATATTACGTACACCAAGTTTTGCTTGCTTGCTTTTGGCACCTTTAAGCCATTTCCACTTTCACACCAAATTCTGTTGTAAAGAGGCAAATTAATTAAGAGATGTTTTCTTGCTTTCACCTTGTT